>APFE030228372.1:5053-20870 GCA_000404065.3 Pinus taeda
AGAAAGATTTAAATTAAGAGAACTATAAAAGTAGTAAAAATAAGCAAAGTTAACAAAAAGTAAAAAGTAATAAAATAAGAAAGAGTTAAATTAAGAGAAATATTAAATTAAGTAAAACTTAAAATAAATAAATCAAAGTTATGTTGACACATGGAATGTGTGCATACAGATCCCTTTCCATTGTTTGCACTATTTAATGGACGAATCTCATCTTCCTTCATCCATTCTCTTGGGAGAAAGTGTTATGAGACAAAAGATTCCATGACAGTAGTACGTTGACTGAGGGCTTCAGGGTGGCCAACTGTAGAAATATTATGTGCATATGAGCCTACAATTGGGTGGAGAGTCATCCCTAAAACTCTGTTGTGGTTAGCGGGATTCAAATAGAGTCCAACTATGCAACAACGAGTAAGGAATATCATCGCTACAGGTAAGTTGTCTCTGCTCATGTTTTCGAAATTCTATGTTAATTAGTTGAATGATTTCCAATTGATTATAAATTGCATAATTCATAAAATTAGTTGTATATTTTAATTTTGAAGCTGTTACAACTATCAATTAAAAGTGGAAGTGAAGGCTTTTCCAACACTATCATTAAACCCTTGGAACTGTTGTATAAAATTTCACTAGACCACCTTCTGGAAAAGGGACTAGTATTCATCATGAACTTTGACAAGGTTAGAACTACTAGTTTCGTTCTGATTATGGTCATGGGTGTTTATATAAATTAAATATGAGCCAAGGTTTAGCTCGATAGACTGAAAACAAGTGTATAGAAGGCCAAAGTCTTGGAAATTTGCAAAGAGACCATGAAAGACGCAAAGAGAAATGGAAATTAGAGAAAAATTTGAAATGAAAACCCTACAAAGGAATTTGATAGATCTCAATGTGTGGTTTGGAGAATGTACCATAGGTCAATCACTACTAGGGTATGTTTTAATGTTTTACAGGTCTCGTTATGGCTACGCGTTGTGACATATACAAGTGTTAAGAGGTGGGAGAACCAAATAGGAAACATAACATCCAAAGTTAATCATAACCAATCCATTTCGCACCACCATATATCACTCGAGATATGGAAATGATAAGCATGTTTAATTGTGGCCAAAACATTATATTATCACATAAATCTTACCATAGCCCAAAATGATATAAGCATAGTTTCGACAAAAACTCAAAGTCATATATTCGAATGAACAATATAAACCATGACCAATGTAGCAATACAATAGAACATGTATCGAAACATATACCTATCAAATATTTTGAAAACAAAAAAAAGGTCAAATATAAGAGTTTAAAAAAAACATTCAACCATAACTCATAATTTGATATGAATATACAATATTCACTCATCATAATGTATAACCAATCTTTAAACCATGTATAAAATAATTTTTGTATACAATTCGGAGGATCTGGACCAAGATCAAATGAAAATTCTAGGAATGAAATGGCATTAAAGGACAAGTTACATGGTCATTACAAAATCAATATAAAAATACAATGTTCTAATAAGAAATATCAAATTTTGGTTAAGACCACATAACTAGATTGACCATAATCCAAATAATAACCAAATCTAAATATATTCCTCCCAATAAAAATGTAAGAAAAACACAAACGAAAAGAGAGGTGGCCCAAATAATTTCCAAAATGAGAAGGGCATTGTTTGGGCTACCAAGCAACATTTAGGATGCCTTGTTTCTCTTGCCTATAACTTGTTGTTGTAGCACATTTTCCTTCATCATTGTTTCTTCCCCCCTAATCATACACAACAAATGAAAGGGAATTAATGTTGTGCACCTCTTCTACTGGTGTACTCAATAATTACCAGTCTTAGATGCCATACACACCTCAATAGCTTAAGTATCTCATGGTGCAATATCCACTTGATTGCAGACAAAATCAAGTGGAAAATATTTCCTAGAAAGATAAAAAAAACATCTTAGTCTAGACTACAGAGTAATAAAAAAAAGGTGAAAGACTCCATGCATTGATCTTTGTACCTCATTGAAATGAGATTAAAATAATAATAAATTTCTAAGATTACAAGTATTTACTTTAGTTGGTGAGTTATTTTGAGTTTTTAAGTAATATGAACTATAAATAAAAGTAATTGGTGAGTTATTTTGAATTTATAATTACTATGAATTATAAATACTAGCACAATTCCGTCTTAACTCCGGATCTACCAAGTGTTGAGGGGGATCAAATATATCAAGATGCAAACCATTTTCTGAGTGCAGAACTTGAAGAAAGGTTTGCACCTCGAGATATTTGATTCCTCTTAGCTCTTGGTAGATTCAGAGTTAAGATGGATGTATGTTGGTTTTGACCTACACATTAAAAAAATGTTTTAACTATAGAAACAAAATCACGTTTTTGAGTAATATATACATAGTTGACATTGAAATATTTTATTTATGATTCACATTCTTCACATTAAAATGTCAAAACATACCCAAAAAATATATCTATAGGATATAATCTCTCTTTCTGTAGAATTTTCCTATAGATTTAAAAGCTTATGTGATATGCTAAAACACAAGACAAGAATCTACTCTACTCTTCAGCGAAAACCAAAATTTATCGATGAAAACAATAAGCAGAAAAGGAAGAATATCAATCACACATAACATAATATTTCTTTGGGGAAACCAACCGATAAAACCCTGACTGTCTATATTGCATTAAACAAAAGATCTGAGAAGAAAATACAATGTTTGTTCATCCTAAACAATTCCTGCACTAGTACAATCTAAGTCCCTTCTTCACAAACCAGCTCAAGCCAACACTTAGCCAATTACGCTGCCTGCCAAGTCCCTACTTCCTTGTGCAATCCCTAGAATAATTAACCCATATTTAATTGGGAAATACACTCTCCATAATTATGCAATCCAAACATAGGTCTTCAACAGATTGCATGCGCCATTTGTATAACTCAAAAAATTATACAACTGATAATACATTGTCCCTGAACTCTAATCTCAAATGGGTCTTCCTCTAAACTGACATGCATGAGCTATTTATGAGTGAATATTTAGTTAATTGGTGTGGTACTGGTGATGCATTGGTGCACTACTCTATTACTAGACTTCTAATATTTCATCCAATAGTTAGAACTAGTTTAACTGACTATAACTCAGTTAAACTTAGTTATCTAATTAAAACTCCTAAGAATTCAACCTATGCCCCTAAAATTTAGGGATCACTGTACATGAATTTAGGTAGGTTTCCAACTCAAATTTCCTAAGTCAATTAATTCAATTTAACTCAATTAAATACTACAATTTACTATGAGATTAGAATTACAATTTAATTCAAGGACAAATTAAATTGGAATTTCTTGTTTCTATTTTTAAAACTCCTTCTCAACAAGAAAGGGATTATCAACTACCCTGTCCTTTCTCGGTGAAATTCAAATTTTCAACTTGACAAATCCTTTGTCAAAATATTTGCATCCTACTCCTCTGTGGGAATGTACTCTAACAACATAATTCTCCTCTGCACATAATCTTGAATATGATGATACCATATATGAATATACTTGGATCGATCATGAAAAACTGGATTTTAAGAGAGTTTGATACAAATTTGATTGTCACAGTAAATCACAATAGGATCCATCTGTTGACCAAATAAACCAATCAAAATATTCCTCATCTAGATAGCCTCATAAGCTGCTTGACTAACATCCATGTACTTTGCCTATGCTAAATTGAGTAAAATTGATCTTTGTTTCTTATTGTACCAAGAAACAAATGCTGACCAAATATTGAAGATCCCTCTTGATGTGATCTTCCTGTTGGATGGACTCCCTACCCAATCTGCATCGGTGAAGCCTTGAAGCTTCACTCCCTTTTTCTGACTGTACCATAAACCATACTAGTAGTGCCTCTAAGGCACCTCAACACGTGTTCGGTTGCCTTCCAATACAACTTAGTCGGATTAACCATCGCTTGACTAAGATGGTTAACTACATAGCACATGTATGGTTGTGTGCTCCCCAAATACATGAATGAACCCACAATCTGCCTGTAAATAATAGCTTCCACTACTTCACCAAAAGTAGTATCCTCCTTCCTCTAGTTACCTGTTAGCGGAGTCTCCATGGGTTTATTGCTCTCCATGTGGAATCTTTTCAACATCTCGTTGGAATACTTTCCTTGAGAGATAAAAGGTTCCTCATCACGTTTCCATACTTCCATGCCTAGAAAGTAGTGCATGAGCCCCAAGTCCTTTATTTAAAACTCTCTTGCAAGTTCTTCTTTGCAAGGCTTGATCAACTTATCATCACCTGTCAGAATAAAATCGTGGACATATATAACAATAATCAATTTACCTTCAAAGTTTCACATCCACTTCACTTTTGGTGAAGCCCAACTTGGTGAAGTACCTATCTATCCTAGTGTACCAAGCACGGGGTGCTTGCTTCAGCCCATAAAATGCTTGCTTGAGTAGGCACACATGTGAATCTCTATCGAAGGTCTCAAAACTTTCAGGCTGCTGAATATACACCTCTTCCTAAAACAGGCCATTAAGGACGGTTGTATTTACATCTATCTGATGTATCTTCCATCCCATCTCCACTGACAATGCCAAAATGGATCTGATTAATGAGTACCTTTCAACAGGAGAAAATTTTTCATCGTAATCAATCCCCTTCACCTAAGAAAAACCTTGAGCCACAAACCTGGCCTTGTGTTTCTCCACATTACCATATGTTGCTTTCTTTACCTTGTAAGGCCATCATGGACTCACCACTGACTTGTCCCCCTGTCTTGGGACCATATCCCAAACACTGTTCCTGACAATGGAGTGACACTACTTAACCATGGCATCAAGCTAAACTAGTTTTTGCACTTCTTCCTCAAAAGGGATGGCTTTGTATCTACACATTCGCTCATAAGAGCCATGTATCCAGTGTACCTCTCTCATGACCTCCTCTACCTGTGCTATGATGTGGGTGCTCCGACATTCTCTCTAGCATCATGCAATAAACTGTTAGCCTCTCTGGTGCACTTTCACCCATCTTTGGAAGACTCTACATGAGTGGGTTTCTCCACTCCTTGATCCTTTGCATGTGGATGTTGCACATCAATATGAGGTTCCTCCCCAGGAGCTAAAATCTCCTCAACTACATGTAGATGAAGCTCCCTCTCAAGGGAAAATCTCTTGGCCTTCTCTTCATCAAATTTTACATCCTTGCAAACCACTGTCATCATGTTGGCTGGTAGGTACACTCGATAGTTGTGAGGTGTATCTATGTACCCCACAAATATCCCCAACTTAGTTGTTGGATCAAGCTTCTTCCATGCATCTTTGGTTACATGGTAGTATATTGATGAACCAAAAATCCTGAAGTGACAAACATTTGGTTTCTTCCTTGAAAAATCCTCTTCCGGTATATTCATCCCAAGAATTCGAGGAGGGCTTATGTTTTGCAAATAAATAGTTGTGTTGCATGCCTTGGCCCACAAGTGTAATGGTAGGCCTTGATCATGCAACATTGCCTGTGCTTCCCTACTATACCTCTATTCTTCCTTTTAGCCACCCCATTTTGTTGTGTTATGAGGTGTTGTCAACTCTTGTTGAATGCCTTCTTCCGCATAGAATTTTTTAAACTCATTTGACACATACTCTCCACCATTATCATTCCTGAGAGCTTTAACGTTTTTGCCAGTATCTTTCTCGATCAATTCTTTAAATTCACAAAACTTTGAAAAATTTTGATCTTTCTTCTGCACGAAGAAGATCTAGCATTTACAAGAAAAATCATCAACAAATATAACATAATACATGTGCGTGGTCGTGGATGTTATCGAGAACGGTCCATACACATCTGCATGGACTCAATCGAAGGTCACCTATGCTCGATTTTCTTTGTTGTGAAAGGAAGCTTTGGTGTATTTTCCCAAAGTACACCTTTTGCATGTGTGAACTTGAAAAGATCTAGCATTTACAAGAAAAATCATCAACAAATATAATATAATACATGTGCGTGGTCATAGATGTTATCGAGAACGGTCCACACACATCTACATTGACTCAATCGAAGATCACCTGTGCTCGATTTTCTTTGTTGTGAAAGGAAGCTTTGGTGTATTTTCCCAAAGTACACCCTTTGCATGTGTCAACTTGCTCTAGTGTACCTTTGGGAAGACCAATAAAAATTTTATGCATGATTCTCAAAGTGCCATGATGCAAGTGACCCAACCGCTTGTGTCACAACTCACTGATGTCTCGTCTCTGCACCTTCGCTGCTTTCGTGCTCAAGGCAACGCAATCTTCTACCTCCAACTTGTGGAGATTCTTCACTCAACCCCTATCCTCTTTACCTATCTTGTGGCTATGTGACGAAGGAATGCCTTTCCCTTACTAAAGATCACATCATAACCTCTATCTCCCACATGGTAACAGATACCAAGTTCTTATTCAAACCAGGAACATACATAACATCTCGCAAAGTAAGGGGAGCAGTTGACTCCCTTTTAAAGGTAACTATACCAAGCCCAGTAGCATTGTACCTCCTATCATTACCCATCTCGATATGCATATGGAGATCCTTCTCCTCCAAGTTACTGAAGAGCTCTTTGTTACCAGTCATGTGGAAAGAAGCTCCACTTTCCAGGTACCATACACTACCCGTTATTGATGACACCATACATGTGATGAGGGTAAAGTCCAGTTCGAATTGTGAGGCAAGAACCTCACCTCCTGCCACTCCTCCTGAGGGCTTCTTACTGGCCTTCTTGAGTAGACACTTTGTGGCAAAATTTCCCATCTCGTGACAATGAAAACCCTTGACTTTCGACATGTCCTTCTTCTTGCCTCCATGACAAGAATCTTATTTGGAATGGTATGCCTTCCCCTTCCCATTCTTTACCTTACCCGTTAAGGCACAATTTTCCTCATCATTAGTCTTTGATAAGGATCTGTCTCTGGTATTTTTCTAAAATTCTTCTTGTACGAAATATGACCACAGTCGTTCCCAATATGGTAGTTTCTCCCTCTCATTGAAAGGGTCCTGCTAACTGTGCCAACTCTTGGGAAGTCCTCGAAGAGTTAGGTTCACCATATCGTCCTCGACAATAGTAATCCCGACACTTCCAAGCTCATCCAGACAATGGGTGAACTTGGTCAAGTACTTTGGAATAGAGTCACCCTTATCTATTTTGATCTTTCTGAGTTTGTCCTTTAGTGCCAATTTCATGTGGTCATTGTTATTTTGAAACAGGTCCATCAATGCCTTCCACATTGAGTATGGAGTATCCTTACCATGGATACTCGGGACAATGTGGTCTCAAACTCTTTCCAGGATAATTATTCTCACTTTTCCCACACACTTTCTCCATTAATCCATATATTTAGCATCCAATGTTGGAGGCTTAGGAATGTCATGATCTATGAATTCCTTGAGGCCATTGTCTTCCAATGTTGCCTCCATCCTATCTTTACATGCTATGTAATTTGAGATGCCCTCCAAGGCATACTCAAGTCGCAAACCGTAGAATGACATATTGTTTCTCTGAAGTATGAACTTGCAAATTCGATTTTCACTTGCACAACAAACTCAAAATATCCTCTTCTATACTGTCTTCATCTCTGATGCCATGTAGAATTTTCCTATAGATTCAACAACTTATATGATATGCTAAAACACAAGACAAGAATCTACTCTACTCTTCAATGGAAAGAAAAATTGATCAATGAAAACAATAAGAAGAAAAGGAAGAATAACATAACACAATATTTCTTTGGGGAAAGAAACTATTAAAAACCTTGACTATCTATATTGACTTAACAAGAAAATTTTAGAAGAAAATAGAATGCTTGTTTGTCCTGAACAATTCTTGCACTAGTATAATCTAACTATCTGCTTCACAAACCAGCTCAAGCCAACACTTAGCCAATTATGTTGCCTTCCAAACCCCTACTTCCTTGTTCAATCCCTAGAGGAATTAACCCATATTTAATTGGGAAATCCACTCTCCATAATTGCACAATCCAAACATAGGTCCTCAATTGATTGCATGCACCATCTGTACAACTCGAAAAATTATATGAATGATAGTAAATTGTCTTTGAACTCTAATCTCAAGTGGTTCTTCCTCTTAAATGACATGCATGAGTTGTTTATGAGTGAATCTTCAATTAACTAGTGTGGTAATAGTGATGCATTGGTGCACTACTCCACTACTAGACTTCTACTAGTTCCTCCAACAATTAGAACTAGTTTAATTGACTATAACTTAGTTAGACTGAGTTATCTAATTACAACTCCAAAGAACTCAACCTAAGCCCCTAAAATTTAGGGTTCACTCTACATGACTCTAGATATACTTCCAACTCAAATTTCCTTAGTCAATTAAGTCAATTTAACTTAATTAACTACTACAAGTTGCTACAAGAATAGAATTACAATATAATTCAAGGACAAATTAAATTGGAATTTCTTGTTGTTATTTTTAACACACACACACTCTCTCTCTACACACACATATTGAATTATCTTTATTATTAATATTTTCTAAAATGTTACATGTCTCTACACTTATGATATGTGCACAAATAGACACACATTGAATTAATTTTTTTATGTTACATATCAACTCCATATTAAACATTGAAGGAATTACAAATCTACCTCATAACTTGAATTCCAAAGCACAGTAAGAGCTCTCTCTCTCTCTCTCTCTCCTTTATAATATATAGTATATAGTATACTATATATATATATATATGTAATATATATAGTATTTAATATATTAATTAGTAGTTAGTAGTTAACTCTTTTTTTTTCCTTGACAGAAACAGTTATGGAGTGATTATATTCATCTTGCCTTGAATGCTGAAAATCTGTTTACAATGAGGATGTCTAAATCCTGGCGCGTCTCACTGTTGAGAGTGAGAATGATGTTGAAACTTGAGGTATTCTTCCTTGCTTGGGTTTCTATAGATTCTATTTCCGAATTTTTTCCCCTCTTGGAAATACAAACAAATTTATTTAAGATAAAGCAGTAAAAAATGACGATAAACAACTTATGGGATGGGTTCCCATGATTCTTCTCTGTCTTTCATCTTGACCCTGGCAGAGCGGAGGGCATTTTTGTTGGATTCACTGTCCGCATCTTTATTATGAGTTCTCAGCACATGATAGTAATTCAACTTTTGAAAAGCGTTTTCCAAGCCCTTAATTATGGATATCAGCCTAGCCATCTTAAGATCTGAAGCTGGAGAATTGGAGACCATTGCGTTTATAATGATCTAGGAGTCACCTATAACTATTGCTTCCTTTATGTTTATCTCCTTAAGGATCTTGAGGCCTTGCAAGAGTGCCAAAGCCTCAGCTTGAATGCTAGTTGAGTGTCCAAGCCCCCAAGCATAGGAGTGTATTTTTTCCCCAATTGAAATTACAACAACACCTCCTGCTCCATCTCTGCCCGGATTGCCCTTAGTTTCCCCATCAAAAAAGAGAGAGTGCCTTGAATGCGATTTGTGCCAGTCTTGAAAGTCTGCTTCCGATTTCCTTATTTGCTAATATTTAAGAGGATGGACAATTCTAATTGCTGGTTGAAATTGTAAGTCAAGGAATGAACCCCAAGCGATATCCTACTGGCTGAGGCATATAGTTAAAATATTTTATTCAAGATGCATATTGAACTATTTTATTTATGGTTGACACTAAAGCATTTTTTGTTATAAATATATTTTTGTTTTAAATATTGCATGTAACTTGGACAAAAAAATGAATTATACATCATGTAATATCAATCATATGATTTTTACATACTATCTGTCACCTCTACATTACGTAGTAAAGAAATTACATATCTCCCACATTCTTGAAATAAACTTATCTTTTTGTTTTACTTTCAATTACTTTATCTCTCTATATAAGTTGATATAAAACTAAGGTGGAAATTGGAGTATTTTATTTATGACTGACATTATTTTTTTTATTATTATGTTTTTTTATTTTTTAATATAAGTATTATTTTATTATTTTTAAATGTAAACTTACATGACAACATTTCCTTCATGTTGGTATGTAAACTTGAACCTCTAGTGCAATAAAAGGTGATGATTAGTTTAGTTGTTTTTGTAAATATCACGAGTCTTATTTCATGTTTTTCATGTTACCATTTTATTTTGGGGGTAAATATTGTACCACCTTTAAAACTGATATTTGCATGGATATACTATACACACTAGGTCAATATTTCATTAGGGAGATCATACCACAGCCAAAAGTGCACTCTTCATAGAGAGGCATAGGAGATCAAGCTTTACAAAAGATTGAGTAGAAAGTGTATATACTAAACAATGGACCAGCTTGGACTAGAGAGAGAACTAGATAAACATAAAACAAATTACATTTGAGCATAAAAAAGCTAAGTTGACA
Source organism: Pinus taeda (assembly GCA_000404065.3). Taxonomy (NCBI): domain Eukaryota; kingdom Viridiplantae; phylum Streptophyta; class Pinopsida; order Pinales; family Pinaceae; genus Pinus; species Pinus taeda. Next base: position 15,462 of record APFE030228372.1, read on the forward strand.
TATCAACGATAGTAGAAACAACCTCAATAGAATCTTCAATGCTACTAAGGGTGTTGCTAGTGGTGGAGGAATGCCTAGATGTTTTTCAATATGACCTAGGCACTAATCTATGTCCCTTAGGTGGTGATGAAAGTGCTTCGTAGAGTGTAAGATATTAGCCCTATGCTTGAAATAGTCCATCAAAATTATTCATAGGAGGAACTTCAGGTGCCATTACAAATCGATGGTGTACATGTATCGATTAAATTAGCCTTAGGCATGCCCAAGATGTTTTGAAATGTAAACAAGAAATTCTAGTTTAATTTTTCTTTGAATTAAACTCATAATTAGAATCGAATTCTATTCTCTTAGCAACTTGCAAATAGTTAATTAATTTTAATTGACTTAATTAGCTTAGGAATTTTGAGTTGGAAATATTTATGTAGTCATGTATATGGTATCCCTAAATTTTAGGGGTCCATGATGATTTTATTTGAGTTGTAATTAGATAACTCATTTTGATTGAGTTATAAACAGTTAAACTAGTTCTACTTGTTTGTGGAACTAGTAGAGGTCTAGTAGTGAGTTGGTGCACTAGTGCATCCTCAGTGCTACTCCAGCTAACTGAAGATTCCCTAATGAGAAACTCATGCATGTTGATTTAGAGAAATACCTAGTTGATACTAGAGTGCAGGGACAATGTACTATTAGTTTTAGAATGATCCGAGTTGTACAGATCATGCATGCAATCAGAAGATGACCTAGATTTGGATTACACAATTATGGAAGAGGAATTCCCAATTAAATATGGGATATTGCTCATAGGAATTTCACAAGGAAATAGGGGCTCAACATGCAGCAAAAATTTACTGAGTGTTGGTCACTATGGGCTTGTGAGGCAAAGAGTTGATCATACTTGTGCGAAATTGTTCTTGTGAGAACAAGCTTTGTATTTTCACTCAGATTTCTGATTAATACAATAGATAGTTAGGATTTTGAGTAGTGGCTTTCCCCAGAGAACCAATTGTGTTATGTGTCCTTGATTGTCTCCTCTTGTCGATTATTTTTTACATCGATTCTTGGTTTTTGTTGTTTGAGAGTAGATTAGATTCTTGTGTTGTGTTTTGGTACATTATATGAGCTATGAATCTACAGGAAAATCTACATGGTATCAGAGCTGAAGACAATATACTAGAGGATATTTCGAAGTTTTGAGTTTTGGGTTACAGGTGAAATTCGAATTTGCAATACATACTTCAGGATTGGTAGATGGCGTTCTACAGTTTGCGGATCGAGTATGCCTTGGAAGGAAACTCGAATTATATATCCTGGAAGGAAAAAATGGAGGATGTGCTAGAGGATAATGACTTGAAGGAATTCGTTGATCAATACATTCCGAGGCCAACAACATCAGATGCACATAATCTAGACAAATGGAAGAAGTGTGTAGCGAAGGTGAGGCAGATAATCCTTGAGGGAGTTCAAGACCACATTGTCTCTAGTCTCCATGGGAAGGAAACTCCGTATGCTATGTGAAAATCATTGACGGAACTATTCTAGAATGAAAATACCATAGGAAGTTGGCACTAAAAGACAAACTTTGAAAAATCAATATGGAGAAAGACAAGAACATTCCAAAATACTTGACCAAGTTCACTCACTATCATGATGAGCTTGGAAGTGTTGGAATAACAGTTGTGGAGGATGATGTGGTGAGCCTAGCTCTCTTAGGCCTTCCTAAGATTTGGAATAACTATTAGGACTTTGTCAATGGGAGAGAGAAGCTACCATATTGGGAATGATTGTGGTTGGATTTGATGTAGGAGAAGATAAGAAGGAACACTAGAGATGGTTCCTCATCAAACACTGATGATGAGGAAAATTATGCCTTAGCCAGTAAGGCAAGGAAAGGGAAAGGGAAGGTGTCCCGTTCCAAATCAGATTCTTGCCATGGAGGTAAGAAGAAATACATAACAAAAGTTAAGCGCTTTCATTGTCACGAGCTGGACCATTTTGCTACAAATTGTCCACTCAAGAAGTCTAAGAAGAAGTGCTTAGGAGGAGCTGTGGGTGAGGCTTTGGCCTCTCAATTCGAATTGGAATTTACTCTCATTTCATGTATGGTGTCATTAATGATGGGTAGTGTATGGTACCTTGATACTGGAGCTTCATTCCATGTGACTGGTGACAAGGCATTTTTCAGTGACCTGGAGGAGAAAATCTCCAAATGCATATCGAGATGGGTGATGACGGGAGGTATAGTGCTACTGGATTGGGCACGATTACTTTTCAGAGGGATCAAAGTGCTCCTCTCACCTTAATGGATGTTATGTATGTGCCTGGGTTGAAAGGGAACTTAGTATCGGTCTCCATGCTTGAGGATAGAGGCTATGATGTGATCTTCTCGAAAGGAAAGGCGTTCCTTCGACACATAGCCATGGGTCAAGTAAAGAAGATAAGGATTCAAGTTAAGAATATCTATAAGTTGAAGGTAAAGGATTGTGCTTCTTTGAGAATGAAATCAGAGAAGGTGCAGAGCCGATGCATTGGCGAGTTGTGGCATAGGTGATTGAGCCACTTACATCATGTTGACTTGAAAATCATGGAGTAGATCTCTATTGGTCTTCCCAAAGGTATGCTAGAGCAAGTTGATACATGTAAGGGGTGTAATTTGGGAAAATACACCAAGGATTCCTTTCACGACAGGGACAGTCGAGCAAATGTGATTCATCCATTCATATGTGTATGGACCATTCTCGATAGCATTCACGGACAAACACAGGTATCATGTTATATTTGTTAATGACTTTTCTCATAAATGTTGGATATTTTTCATGCAAAATAAGGATCAAACTTTCACAAATTTTTGTGAATTTAAAGCATTGGTTGAGAAAGGGTTTGGAAATAAAGTTAAAGCACTGAGGAGTGATAACGGTGGTGAGTATGTCTGAAATGAGTTTAAGAACTTCTGTGTAGCAGAAGGGATTAAATGGGAGTTGATGAAACCCCATAACCCATAGCAGAATGGGGTGGCTGAGAGGAAGAACAGAAGAATTGTAGGGGCAACACGAGTGATGTTTCATGATCAGGGCATACCAATACACTTGTGGGTTGAGGCATCCAACACAACAGTTTATTTGCAGAACCATAGCTCACATCAGATACTTGGGATGAAGACACTAGAGGAGACTTATTTTGGTAAGAGGTCAGATGTTAGTTAGTTTAGGAATTTTGGGTCATCGATGCATTTCCATGTGACCAAATATGCATGGAAGAAGCTTGAGCTGACAACAGAGTTGGGGATAATTGTGGGGTACACTGATACACCTCACAACTATTGGGTGTACTTGTTGACTAGCAGGATGATAGTGGTTTGCAGGGATGTCATATTTGATGAGGAGAAGGCCATGCATTTTTCCCTTGAGAGGGAGTTTGAGCTACATGCAGTTGAGGAGATTTTAGCTCTTAAGTTTGAGGAGCCTCAAACTGATGTGGAGCGTCCACATGTAGAGGATCTAGGAGTGGAGACGCCCACTCAGGTAGAGTCTTCTAGAGATGAGAGAAAGCACACCAAAGAGGTTGACAAGCTATTTCATTATGTATGGGAGAAAGTGGGAGTACCCACATCTTAGCGCAGGTAGAGGAGGTCACCTAAGAGGTACATTGGATACATGGATCTTATGAGAAGATGCATTGAGACAGATCCATCTTCCTTTGAGGAGGAAGTGCACCAACCAATTTGGGTTGATGCCATGGTGGAGGATTATGACTCCATAGTTCATAACAGTGTTTGAGATGTGGTCCTGTGACTAGAGGACAAGTTAGTGGTGAGCTCCTGATGGATTTACAAGGTAAATCAAGTTGCAGATGGTAGTGTGGAGAAGCATAAGGCTAGGTTTGTGGCCCGTGGCTTTTCACAGGTAGAGGGGATTGACTATGATGTGACATTTTATCCTATTACAAGGTACTCATTCATAAGATCTATATTGGAACTATCAGTGAAAAATGGGTTGGAAGACACATCAGATGGATATAAATACAACCTTACTTAATGGCATGATTAAGGAAGAGATGTACATAAAGAAACCTAAATGTTTTGAGACCTTTGACCATGAGTCGCATGTGTGCTAGCTCAAGAGGGAATTGTATGGGATGAAGAAAGCACACTGTGCTTGGTACACGAGGATTGATAGCTACTTCACTGAGTTAGGCTTCACCTAGAGTGAAGCGGATGTGAACCTATACCACATAGTGGTGGAAGGAAAATTGTTAATCATAGTTTTGTATGTTGATGATTTCATTTTGATAGGTTTTGATCAGTTTATCAAGTCTTGTAAGGAGGAACTTGCAAGAGAGTTTGAGATGAAGGACATGGGGCTCATGCATTACTTTATGGGCATGGAAGTATGGCAGGGAGAAGGGGAACTGTTTGTGTCTCAGGAAAAGTATGCCAACGAGATACTTAGGAGGTTTCGCATGGTCCAAAGTAGCAAACCCATGGAGACTCCTCTAGCAGGTAACTAGAGGAAAGAGGATGCTACTTCAGGGGAAGTAGTGGAAGCTATTGTTTAAAGATTGCTAGTGGGTTCACTCATGTATTTTGTGAACACATGACCAGATATGTGCTATGCGGTTAACCAACTTAGTCAAGTGATGGTTAGGCCTACCAAGCTATATTGGAGGGAAACAAATCATGTGCTGAGATACCTCAAGGGCACGACTCAGTATGGTTTGTGGTACAGGTGGACAAAGGGAGTAAAGCTTCAAGGCTTCACCGATGTCGATTGGGCAGGGAGTCCATCCGATAGGAAGAGCACATTAGGAGGGATCTTCAATATTGGGTCAACAAAAATTTCTTGGTACATCTGGAAACAAATATCGGTTGCACTCAGTTTGGTAGAGGCAGAGTACATGGGTGCAAGTTAGGAAACATGTGAGTCCATCTAGATGAGGAAGATCTCGGTTGGTTTGTTTGGTTAGTAGATGGATCCAACTGTGATTTACTGTGATAATCAGAGTTGTATCAAACTCTTTGAAAATTGAGTTTTTCACAATCGGTCCAAGCATATTGATATCTGATATTATCATCTCAGAGATTTTGTATTGAGGCAGATTATGTTGTTGGAGTACATTCCCACAAAGGTGCAAGATGTTGACATTGTGACAACTTAGGCATTGTCAAATGTAAATTTGAGTTTCATAGAGATAAGATCTGGGTAGCTGATAATCCCTTTCTTGTTGAGAGGTAGTGTTGAGAAATGGCAGCAAGAAATTCCAGTTTAATTTGTCCTTGAATTAAACTAAGAATTAAAATCGAATTCTATTCCCATAGCAACTTGTAAATAGTTAATTAATTTTAATTGGCTTAATTAACTTAGGAGTTTCGTGTTGGAAGTCAAAGGAGTAAAGGAAATTTCGATTCAAATAATT
>APFE030228374.1:5115-54661 GCA_000404065.3 Pinus taeda
CCCCCCCTCTAACCCCCCGGTTCACTACGACGGTTAGTCATGGAAAGAATATAACACAACCCAACATTTTCCATCGTTTTGCAAACTGCCGTCATAAAAAAACTCTATTTGGGAGATATATGATTCGGATGGAAGCAAGTGTCAAAAAAAAGAAGACATCAGTCGGGTTGCATTGACATTTTTCAAAATGGCCTACGGCCACAAAACCCCCAGACTGCTCGGAGGATATACTGTGGGGTATAAAGCACTATCCAAAAATGTTCAATGAGGAAGCCAATTGAGGTCTTTTTAAACTTGTTACTGTTGAGGAAATACATGATGTCCTTCTCTCCTTCCATGGCGACAAGTGCCCTGGACCGGACGATTGAACCGTTGAATTATTTACTCATTTTTTTTATCTGTTTCAGTCAGACCTGGTTAAACTCGTAGAAGAATCCCAAATTTTGGGCTCTGTTCATCCCCATCTAAACTTCGCTTATATCGCCCTCATTCTGAAAAAGCCCATCACCCACTCCTTCTCTGACTTCTGACCCATTTCTCTTCTATAATCCAGTCTATAAAATCATCTCAAAGTCCATTGCCAATCGCCTGAAGCCCATCCTATCGTCATTCATCTCCCAACAACAATTTGAGTTTCTCAAACATCACCAGATCCATGATGTTGTTGCCACAACTTAGGAATGTTTACATTCCATCCACTCTAAGAAACCCGAGGTTGCTATTATGAAGGTGGACCTCAAAAAAGCCTTCGACTACCTGGACTGGGGTTACCTGAGATTGGTCCTCCATAAAATTGGTATACAACCCCCTGCCATCGACTGGATCATGGCCCATGTCACAACTGTTCAGTTTGCTGTAATCATCAATGGATATCCGACATCTTATCTCAAGGCGAGTAGGGGCCTTAGGCAAGGATGTTCGTTATCGCCCCTCTTATTCATTCTTGTTTTGGATGGTTAAAGTTTACATATATCTGATGTTGTTGCCACCAAACATTTTCTTCCTCTTAAGATTGCGAGAAATATTCGAATATCTCACAACTTTTTTGTGGATGACATGCTTATAATGGGGCTCCTAAATAGGTTTGCATGGCTCCATTTATTTCAATTTTTTTTATAGATTTGGAAATGCTACTGGTCTCAAAATGAATCAAAGCAAATCAGTCATTATGCATGCACTGGGGATTTCTGAGACTACTGTATATATTGCTTCTGAATGTATTTCTGCTAGTTTAAAATACCTTGGTTTTCATTTAAAGCCCTGTAAGTATAGGATCTTGGACTAGCAATGGCTGGTTGATAGATATTTCCGGAAACTTTCCGGTTGGGAATTCAGATGCATCTCTATGGGAGGGTGTTTCACTCTTGTACAATATGTGATAACGCAACTAAGCATCTACTGGGCACATTTATTCTAGTTGCCTTCATCCACCATTAAGAAGCTTGATGGAATTACTACACATTTGATCTAGTCTTGCATGAGACAAAAGAAAAAATACCACCTCTCGAAGTTGAATCACATCACTATGCAAAAGAGGATGGGCGGATGGGGCATCCTCGATTTGTGGTGATTTGGGCACACTCTCCTCCTAAAATCCATATGGCATGGGATCTTTAGCACTTGAATTTGGTGTCAAGTAATTAATCAAAAATACTTGAAAAACATTGATTTCAAAGTATGGATGCAACTGGGCCATATTGGACAAACATCTAGCTTTTCCATATGGCGTAGTTTCACTAAGATCGAGAATACATTTCTCAGAATGCTTACTTGGAAGCTTGGCACTGGACATCACATCATTATTGGTCATGACCACATTTGGGGACTGGTGGACATGGACCCTCCAGATTCCATCATTCAGTGCCTAAATCATCAAGGGATTTTCTTCTAGCACCAACTCATTGCTGCCTGGGTAAATAATTGCCTAGTATGGAAAAAATCATCTGATTTGAACCTAAAAGACGTTGTCATAGCTGACTAGGATAACATCCAGATTCAAATGAGACTATTAGGATTCTACTGTGAAGAGGAACGTGACTCGATTATCTGGGAGGGTAAAATGGCAGAAGACAATATTGAGGTTGCGGATACATACAACAGACTCCGCTGCTTGCAAACAAACCATCTGGGGGATGGTTGGTTTGCCAAATTTTGGAGCCCACACCTCCCCATTAAAATCTCCATTTTTCTCTGGCTTGTATGGAAGAACAAAATTTGACCTAGGAAAATCTTTAGAAGCGGAATTAGTTTGGCCCTGGATACTGTGTTCTATGCGGGAGAGCTGCAGAAGATAATTTACACCTCTTCATAACATGTTCGGAGGTCTCCATATTCTGGCAACATCTGGAAAACAAAATTGATTTCTTGGTACCGCTTTTTGGAGACATTGAAAACTGGTTGATATGGTGCAGCAACCAACATGTCCTATGATGCCTCATCCCTGCTATTTTCATATGGGAGATATGGATGTGGCGAAACAACATAATTTTCAACAGCCACAAAGAGCTGGGGACAAAGGTGCTGATGAAAATATTAATCAATATCGAGGCAACCTTACAGAATGTATCAATTCAAAAGCCTTCCCGATCACATACAAATCCTGAGATTGAATATCTGGTGGGCTACTTCGATGGAGCTACACAGGACCACAAATGTGGATGCGGCTTCACCTTATACATCCATCCAGAGCTGTCATACCATGTACATTGGGGGGCAGGACTTGGCACTAACACTAAGGTAGAGGTAATGACACTATGGGGGATATTGCGGTTCACCAAATTTCTGGACATACAAACCATTCATGTATTTGGAGACTCTAAGGTTGTTATTGACTATGTGGGAGAATGAGCCACTATCCACAAGTCCCCTCTACACGGCTGGCTAAAATAGATCAAGACAATATGGCTCTCCCTTAATCAACCTTTCATTCAGCACATATGCAAGAATCTCAATATGGAGGCAGACAAATTATCTAAGCTTGGAGTGCGGGAGGTGCTCGATGGCTTCTTTGTGAATATTAAAATGAAGGAAACCTGACATGATGCTAGGAAGTTTCCATTACCCGAAAAACACGTCTGCTTGAATACATGTTGCACCTTTTATCCTTTTTTGAATCTCTGTAGAATGATACAGGTCTGTATTAAATGGGCCATATGAAGAAAACTATCTGAACTGTTATTATTTTTGAACCTCTGATAGATTGATCTGATTATAAGATCAATGAAGCTACTGAATCTGAAGAGATATAAGGTCAAATTTCTATGAATGAATATAATGCTTTTTTCATCTGAAAAAAAAGATATGATATGATTAGTGATTATAGATCCTTACTGAAAATCCATTATAACCATAACCAAGTGAGACACATAATTGTATGTTGTCCTCTCACAGCGTGCAAGAATAAATGGCAGCACAATGTGTATCTACCTTCCCCAAGGTGGAGATGAAATGATATAATTAGTGATTATAGACCCAGACTGAAAATCCATTATAACCATAACCAAATGAGACACATAACTGTATGTTGTCGTTTCATAGTGTTCAAGAATAAATGGCAACCCAAAGTGTATCTATCTTCCCCAAGGTGGAGATGAAGGGTGAGGCTACCAAATGCATACTCTTCACCTTGCTGGTGAAACCTCTTGCAAGTCAACTCTGCGAGAAACTAAAAGAGGTAGAGTTATAATATATTATTATATATATATATATTTCCTTCAGGATTTACTAAGCTTAAGAGAGATCAAATCCGCTTTTTGCTCTCAAAATATTTGATTCCTCTAATTTAGTAACACCAGAGTCGAGATGGTTTGGCTAGTTAAATTTCCCTTTAATAGGACTAATTCCACATGATACCATGAGTTCTTATCCATTGGGTCGATACCTTGAGTGAATACCATGAAGTTATTTTTATTTTATTTGACGGAGTAAAAATCATTTTCATTGTAAAAGTTATTTTTATTTTATTTATTTTATTTAAATACTTAAATGTTTATATTTATATTACACATATATATTTTTCTTATATAATTTGATTGAGTCAAAACGTTAAACATCTCTTATATACTGGGCTAGAGAGTGCCTCCGGGCAAGTAAAATAAGACTAAAATATGCATATTCTTCTCCTTTATACAACCTCTTGCAAATCAATCAAACTACTCTGGCTTACAAAGAGAAAAAAGTCACTATAAATCTAGACTTGAACACTGCAAATATAAACGATCTGCACATATACTCCAATCATAACTATAATCTGACCAGATTAGAGCTAACTGTTTGGCATAATGGGGAATCTCCATCCTCCTGTCCAGTTTTGATATGCTCTTATATTGTAAATGAAGGTGCAGGGTGGTGGTAGGAGGATTATATTTAAAAAGAAAAAACATCCAAACAACTCATTTATGTGGTGAAGGCTAATTTTAAGGAATCACATTCACACTCGGAAACGGAAACGCTGGGAAAGCAAACCAGCCAGCCATAACTTAAAGTCCAACCACCAAAAAGAAGACTGCACAGAAGCACTAGCATACAACAGACAGAGACAAAGACAGAGACAGAGACAAAGACAGAGACAAATCCTCGACAAGGAAAGATTAAAGAGAAAGCACAAACATTCCAAGTAATATTGAAGATACAAACAATTGAATGAAACCTCCAAAGTCTCATCCATATTCTATGATCTTGATGCAGATAGAAATAATCCCAGTCAATCCATCCTATATATAACACAATAGTAAGTAACACACAATTTAGGTCAATGGGTTAGATAACTCAATTTAAAGAACCAATTTCAAGGTGAAGATTCCTCATAAGTCATGTGTTCAAGTCTGGTAAGACCCCTCTTCATTAGGTGCACATGTACTCTGGCAGCTACAACATTTACCCTTGGTTCCATTCAAGGAAACCCTAGATGCCATTGGGATGAGTGCGATTTCCAAGAACATTTTTAGTAATAACACACAATTTCCCATAGATAGTATACCCCGCTAGCTTTCTAGTAGCGAATTGTTCTATGAAATAATCTGAAATTACTAAAAATAGATTATACCCTGCCATGCTAGCTTAAACCAAATAAATAAGGAATGAATCTCGACCTCCATAATCCATATCAATAGACCTCTCTCCTTGTTTTAATAAAGACAACTGCTTATGCAAGCAAAATCTCAGATATAATAAAGTACCAGCTGGAATCGAACCCGAGTCTGTAACGTGGCAGGGTAATATTCTACCACTAGACCACTGGTGCCACACGAGACCTTCCCCTACCCATCCAACTACCTAGGTACTAACGTCTGTAAGTAAAGAATTCAACCATGATTATGATTATTTGTTTCCGGTCTTGACTGAAACACATCTCTAAACATAGTAGAAACATCACAATTGTTGGAGATTGAACTGTGACTATCCTGTTTCCGAAAGCAAAATGCAGATATCGCAACGCACTTTCCTAGAGGAAAGGTTCATATATCATAATGCACTAATTAGGAATCGAATCCGAGTCTGTATGGTGGCAAACACTATTTGACCACTATCATTGGTGTATATATCATCCAGAATCAACATAGATCCATGTTGACGCACCCTGAAGTGTATATTTGACCACTATCATTGGTACATATAGGATGGAGAATCAATCTAGATCCATGTTGACCCACCCTGAAGTGTCTAAGGATCAGTTTTTGATCAGTAAGTCTTTTTTAAAGTGTAAAGTTTGAAATATCATTACCACATTAACATAGATTTATGTTAATCCTAAAGTGTCTAAACATCTGTCAAAATGCTTATAAATTAGGAATTAATATATATATATATGTGTGTGTGTGTGTGTGTGTGTGTGTGTGTGTGTGTGTGTGTGTGTGTGTTAATTTCTAATTTATAAGCATTATATATATAGACACACCACTAGTCTATCAACTTTATTAAACATCAAAAAAATTACACAATTTTTATTTTTAACAACAATTAATAAAAATTATTTTAACTTGTGAAATTTTCTTATTTTAATTTATTTATGTAATTATATAATTGATCTCTTTAAATATAGTTGAATTTAGGTTTTGAATAGAAAACTCTCTCCTTTATATATAAAAAAATTATTTAGTATTTCTTATTTTGATCATAACTTTTTTTACAAGAATTTTTTTTATATTCAAGACCACATTTATTATTACATTCATTACTATAACAATTTTAAGATACTATTAAATATATTAATTTTTTTTAAGTACCGATGAAAATTATATAAAAAACCAAGAGTGTACATACAAGCTAAAATAAGTAGAGATTTGTTGATTACCGCCTAATATGCCATTAACTCCAAAAAAGCAGAGATTTGTTGTCCACCACTTCATAGCCTAATATGCCATTAACTCCAAAAAAGTAGAGATTTGTTGTCCACCACTTCATAGCCTAATATGCCATTAACTCCAAAAAGGTAGAGATTTGTTGTCCACCACTTCATAGGCCAGTAACTCCAAAAAAATAGAGATTCGTTGTCCATGGCCTCGTAGGCCAGTAACTCCAAAATATTCATAAAATTAAGTGAACCCTAAGGTGAAAGCATGAAGATGGGTTATACTTTTGGGCCAAATGTGGCGATGAAATTTTGTCTTCTTTTATTCAATTGCACCCCTCAAAATTCATATAAGAATTATGAATTTTGATTGGGAGTAAAAATACAATATGTGGTGAATTATGTTGTTGTCCTAATGATATTTTTTGCAAAAAAAATTAGTGTTGTATAATCTTTCAATTTTCCATTAAATACAATATCTGTGATTGCACATTTTCTCAAAACTTAAGAGGTATGCTTGTGTTCATGTAGCATAACTTGGTCTAAAATGTGTAATTTTTTAAAAATATATAAATGAGCATGATCTACAAGGAGATAACTAAGTTTTTCATATTAAAAATATATTTTTTATGCAAAATTATATATTTTTTATTATTTTTTGAAGTTGGTGAAGTAATATTTTAATTGCATTTTGGAGATACGTGTGTTTAGGTAAGATTTTTTCAACACTTTAAATAAATTGAAAACCCAAGAGTACCATTTTGAAGAGGACTAGTAAACTAAGATAATGGTATTTTTTGAAATTTTTTGTTGTTTATATTTTATGTAATTGATTTTTTTATTCAACCCCTTTGAAATTGTCCAAAAAAATTTCAAGCGTTATGTTTAAAGGAAATTAGATGAAAAATATCATATGAATTCAAAAGAGGCAATTTCATATGTAATTGAATAGATGTTTCTTTCACAAATCCAACGTGATCGACTCTGCCACTTGAGGACTGATTCTTCCTTAAATATGATAGGTTACATAATGGAGTTGCAGAGAAATCTGCAGAAGAGGTGTTGAAACTGTAATTTTTGGTACTTCAAGAGCTCGATCGAATGCTTTAAACACTCAATCAAGCCCTTAAATTCAAAATTCAAATTGCTCGATCAAGTGTTAAAGTAACCCTTGATCGAGCGACATACATGGTTAACCAATGGCTCGATCGAGATCACCATTAAAAAGCTAACCCGCCAATGCCCTTACCAACTTTTATTGATAGTATTAATGATTAGCCATACAGCTCAAGGACTCGACTGAGCCATAAATCTTGATCAAGCCATTAACTTGGGTTAGAAAATGACTTGATCGAGAGTTTGTTTGATTGCTCGATCAAGTTATTTTTAAGCACCTCAACTGCTTGATTGAGTGCTTAAAAATTTCTCGATTGAGCATTCGTTTTTCAGCAAAACGTGTCGTCATTTCGCCAAAAAGTGTAACTCAAATCCATGCTTTGACCCCCTAGAAACTATACCTACTCACTAGATGTGATGGATGTCAGATTTTCTAACCCTACACCCAGGGGAAGGAGGGATATAGGTACATTTGAAATGTTGCTCCATATGTGTCAGCCATGCTTCCATCTTGCCCATTTTCTCTAAAAGAAGAGTTTGTTTGTGCCACACAATGACCACTAGCTCGTGGAGATGAGCCTGGAATTACTACAATTGATGGACAACAACAACCAGTGCTTCATTCTCTTCACGCTGAGTTCTGTCCTACTCTTCCAGCTTCTCCCATATAGACTGCAAAGGTATCTTCTGAGTTGTGGCTGTGGGTGGCCGACTACCTGAACCAAAATTGGAACCACAACCCCCGCCATAGCCTCCATTCTTCACACTATCGTCGGATCTACCCCGACCCCCAACTGTCATAACCCGTTAGACTTTCCATCAAGGAGCTACCTCCATCAAAGTTGTAACACCCTCCTCCCACATCTACCCAAGCAACCAGCCAGCTAGGGTAAACATGTCACGAGAGGCCACTATGATATGATTCGATCTCCCAAGTCACATTAAGGAAGTGGAATCAAAAGAAACACATCATACATACATTAATTATCATCTACAATACCCTCAGGAACCAATCCAATACTTTAGACAACTTGCCTTGGGGTCCCACTAAGATTTTTGACAATTTGAGGCTTAGCTGGTCCCATGCTATAGGTATAAGTGCGACCAACAACTCAAAGTCGCTCTCACAGGCTTGTCTACCTTCGACGAGAGACCAAAAAAATTAGTGTTATGCCAAGGGCTACGAGATTTGAGCCACTTTTTCAAGCCTAGAGCCCAGGTCACTACCCAAAATTGAACCATCTCTTCAGATCAATAAATTAACACAGAAATGGAAGTACTAAAGAAAATACTTGTTCGAGACCTTGACTGGACCCCTACTAGCCACAACAGGCATTTCGTCAAACATATTGCAAATGTGTAATCTACAGGTGTAATTAATAGTTATGAGCATAGGGGTCTCATACTTAGCTGAGAATCTCTAAGAACCATTTATGCCTCAACACATCAACTGTCATTCCATCCATTAGGTCATAGATACATTAATGATTCAATTACAAGAAAAAAACATGAGGAAAACCATAGAGGGTTGTTGTCATAAAACACATACATAACAAGCATAATAGGGACATAAATACTCATGAAAGTACAACCATATGGATCATGTGCAATCCATCAAAATGCTCATAGAAATATAAGGAGAAATAACCTTTCATTGATGATGCAAAATCCAAACCCAGGATGGGACTTCCATATTCCACCTGACTATAGAATGGCTGAGCCAAATCTCTCTTCAACCATTCACCCTCGTGCCATATTCTAAGCATGAATGTTGGATCTCATAGAACACATTAATCAAAACCCATACAAGGCTTCCAGAGGCCATCCACCTCAACCCATCAAATAGTGATTCCACCTCACGGTCGAACATCGCAAAACCATCATCAAATTGGTCTCCATCCAAGCCTCCCAGGGCTTCCAGAGAATTTGTCCAACCAAGGCTTCTAGAACTAGTAAATCAACCCACAACATATACAAGGCTTCTAGAGCGTTTGTCCAACCAAGGTTTTTGGGTCCAGTAACTCAACTCACCAAAGGCTTCTAGAGTGTTTTTCGAACCAAGGCTTCCAGAACTAGTAACTCAACCCAAGTTGTTACAGGGATTTTAGAGCATTTGTTCAACCAGGGCTTCTAGGACTAATAACTTAACCCAAGCTAAGGAAACATGAGAACCAACCAAGAACAAATTATTAAGGAAATCCACAATCACCATGGCTATCCAAGAAATGGAAAGGCAATCAACTATCTCCCCCGACCATCCTCCATGCCCATGACATATCACAACAAAAAATCCACATGCATATGCCATGCATGCCAAAACTAGTGAAGAAAACAAACATGTATCTCAGTACCTGCAAGCAAATATGATGCAATTGCTGATCCTAATGCCCTCTTGTGCTTTCCTACTCTTCCTTTGCCTTCTTGCTCCAAAATTCCAAGTATGCCGCACCCTCCAAGAAAACTCTAAGTATCCAAGAGTATGAGAGAGAGAGAGAATAATGAGAGAGCTCAAACATTGAACTGACAAAAGGTTACCAGCTGATCTTCAGAAGCCTTTTTATGGATGACACCTCTATTTTCTTCACTTTCCATTATTTTCCTTGATTTTCCTCCTCACATGCAACCTGTGACCTTTCACCTCCCTTTTCTCCTAATTTCCATTATTTTCATAAATAAATGTGCCAAAAATGTCTTTTTGTCTTTCCAAAGCCTTAACCATTACCTTTGCTAATTTCCTTAGCCATAAAAAACCAAATGAACACCCCCTAAGATGTATTTCCCAACATTCAGCTTGGAATAAGTGTCCCATCGACTGTGGCTATTGTTTTTAACTTTTATTACATGGAATTTTCACCAAGGTTGTTACAGAACCCTCCCCCTCGGGGGACACCATCCTCAGTGTTCACTCACACATATACCTTAGCAACTAACTGAAAGAAGACATACTGCTTATGGATCTTTATAACATAGCTCGATGCAGTATTTACAATGGAAGACCTACTCAAGACAAAACATCATGACAACATGAAAACATACCACATAGTGGAGTTTTATAACACACGTCATTACAATATTTACAATGATGATCCTGCTGAGTGCCAACTCATCCATCGTCATAACATCATGATAACATAATCACATGATAGCATAATAACATGATAACACAACCATAATGGAATGGCTACCCATAACGCATAATGGAGCTTTATAACACAACTCATTGCGATATTTACATCCATACACATGGGTACATATAGAAACACCACCATAAATATAGATACCAAAACATATGCCAAATCATATACCAAAACATATATCAAACATATATTAGTCATCATATCTAAGCGCAAATCAAAACATCATATAGCATATATCAAACCATTATAAAACATTTATCGAACCACCATAAAGCATATACCAAACCACCATAAGCAAATACCAACCCACCATGCCAAGTTTCTTTGCCTCAACTGGTAAACAAGGAAGGATACATGGCGTGCATTTGATTCACCATCTCGCATGTAGCTTCATCGGGCCAAAAGTGCTTCCATTACATTTTAACTTGCTCGATTGCTCAGTTCCAAAGCTTGAGCACCTTTTTTGCAATATACACTAAGGCTCCAACTAGAATTCTCCATCTGGTTCCACCTGCAATACTGACCAGTCAATCACATGATCAACATCCTTAACATACTTCTTAAGCAAAGATAAATGGAAAATATCATGGACTTTCACTGTCGGAGGCAGTGCAAGTCGATAGGATACTGGCCCAATCCTCTCAATAATGTTGAAGGGTCCACAAAACCGTGGTGCTAGCTTGGCACATGGTCCATTCCACAAGGAGCTCTTCTTCAGTTTGATGTGCAAGTACACATGTTCCCCAACTTGGAACTCCTTGAACAACATGTTCCTCTCTACATAGATTTTCTGCCTATCTCGCGTTGCCTTTAGATTCTTATTTATAACCTGCATTTCTTGTTCCATGTCTGCCAACATCTATGGTCCAATCAACACCCTGTTAACCGAATAACTCCAACTAATGGGAGTGTTACAACTCCACCCATATAATGTCTCAAAAGGACTCATCCTCAATTACTCCTGATAACTGTTGTTGTATGCGAACTCTACCAAAGGGAGATACTCTTCCCACTTCCTCTGTTGATGCATCACATACATCCTCAACATGTCCTTTAATATCATGTTGACCCTCTTTGTCTGTCTATCTGTCTGTAGATGATAAGTTGTGTTGAAGGCCAACTCTATGCCCAAACCTGCAATTAACTTCTTCGAAAACTTGGAAGTGAACTTCACATTCTTGTCTGACACAATCTTCTTCAGAATGCCATGTAGTCTAACAACATCTTTGATGAACATCTGTGTCACATCGCTCGCTGAGAATGTAGACTTCACTGAAATGAAGTGTGAAACCTTTGTCAACCTGTCCACAATGACCATGATGGAATCATGTTGCTTCATTGTCTTCGACAACCCTGTGATGAAGTCCATGGAAATGACCCCCCAATTTCCATTATGGAATAGTAATTGGTTGTAACAGACTTCTTGGATGTTTACACTGCCTTCACTCATTGAAAATCAAAGCATCTAGCCACGAAATTTGTTACATCCCTCTTCAAATTCGACCAATAATAATATTTCTTAACTGTTGTCAGTGTTTTTTGATAACGTTGGTGACCTGAATATGGTTTCAAATGAAATTCCCTCAATATCACCTTCTTGAGCTCACTGCTATTCAGTACATATATCCTGTCTCAGAACCTGACCAATCCATCTGCTGTAAGGCAATAGTCCATGCCCTGTTCACCTACACTTGTACCTGTACCTGTATCATGACCTATATCTGTACCTGTAATATCACCCTTGTGAAACCTATGCATAATCTCCATATACCTAACATCCTACTGTCCTGCATGCAATATTCTATCCTATAATTTTGTTCCATAAGAGCTCACAATTGGCAAGTGATGTATCTGTACCCATCTGCTTCAAGCATCTACCACCATGTTCTCTTTACCTTTGATGTACCTAATCTCGAAATCAAACTTGTTGATCATGGCCAACCATCTAGCCTGCCAGGCATTCATATTTGGTTGGTCAAACAAATACCTCAACCCAATGTGATCACTTTAAGTACAAATCCCCTGCCAAGAAGATATCGTCTCCACATCTTCAATTGTTGTATGATCGTTGCTAACTCAAGATCATGTGTTGGGTAGTTTTTCTCGTGCTTGTTTAGTATATGTGACTCGTAGCATACTACCTATTCATATTGCATAAGGACTCCACCAAGCCCTCTCTTGCAAGCATCTGTGCATACCACAAAATCTTTGTCCGGATCTGCAATCTGTAGTACTGGTGCATGTGTCAATAACTTCTTAAGCTGCTCAAAGCTAGTCTCCCACTCCTCAGTCCATTCAAACTTCTTACATTTCCTTTGCAATGATGTAATGGGATAAGAAATCTATGAGAAGTTCTTGATGAACCTCCTATAGTAGCTTGCTAAACACATGAAAGATCTCACTTCATCCACACTCTTAGGAGCTACCCACTCCATGATGTCTCTTATCTTATCTGGATCTACTGAAATGCCTTCCTTGGAGACACCATGTCACAGGTAGTGCACCTCAGTCTGAAAGAAACTACACTTGTTGAGCTTAGCATACAACTAATGCTCCCTCAACAACCTCAACACTATTGCTAAATGTTCAGCATGCTCTTCCTCATTTTTAGAATATACCAGTATATCATAAAGGAACACAATAACAAACTTGTCCAAATATGGACGCAACACACTATTCATCAAACACATGAATGTAGCTAGAGCAGAGGTAAGCCACATGGAACAACAAAAAACTCATAATGCCCATATCTGGTCGTGAACGCAATCTTGTAAATGTCCTCCTCTTTGATGCGTACTTGATGATATCTGGATCTCAAGTCAATCTTCGACAACACTACTACTCCCTTCAACTGATTGAACAAGTCATCATTCCTCGACAAAGGGTACCTATTCTTGATAGTCACTTTGTTAAACTACCTGTAATCAATGCATAATCTGAGAGTACCATCTTTCTTCTTCACAAACAATACCTGTGCACCCCATGGTGATACACTCGACCTATTGTATCCCTTGTCCAACATTTCTTTCAACTACAATTTTAACTCAACCAACTCAAGTGTGCTCATCCTGTAAGGTACTTTAGATATTGGAGATGCCACTGGCACTAAATTAATAGAAAAGTCTACCTCCGTGTGAGGTGGAAACTCTGTAATGTCCTCAAGAAATACATCTTGAAACTACTGCAAAACTGCATATTTGTTCAACACATCCGCATCCTCAGCTTCCTTACCCTTATCACTAAAAATGTGTACTGCAAATAGCTTGCACCCCTTCCTGCGACTATGCTTTGCTTACATAGTTGTCACCATCCTAATTGATGTAGCTTTCTTTTTACCCTGTAATACTCTTGGTTATCCATTGTCATCAACACACTTAATATCTTTATCATAGCAATCTACCTTGGTATAAGCATAGGCATACCATTTAAGTCAAATGTGCAAGCTCTTATTCAATGATGCACTCGCTTCTTTGTACCTATAGCCAACTGCGCTAATCAAGACTCTGCATGCAACTCCTTATTCAAACCACACTTATCCACCAAGTCAGGACTAGCATAGCTATACTTAGATCCAGGGTCAATCAAAATAGAAATAACTTGATCACAAAGCTTATCGTCCATCTCAATGATAGATGCCTAGTGTTCTGCCTACTTGTTATATATGGATGCATAAATACGAGGAATACTCTAACCTACATCTCTAATAGTCTGTGCCTCTTGTTCACTATATATCTAAGGTCTACCACCCTGATTATGCAGACAATCTCTCCTGCGATGACCTTTTCCAAAAGTCCAACATTCTATAACCTTCCAGACTTTGTCCTTATTCTTTTCTTCAAATCGATGTCTCGATCCTCTATATGATGCACTGAACCTCCTAGGTGGTGCAACATTATCCTTATTAATTGTACCATGTGGTCTTACTCACTTTTTATCCCATTTTCCTTTGTACATTACCTCTCCAACTTAGCGTAGTTTCAATGATGCGCTTCGATTTTTCATAGCAATGCTTATGTTTGTTGAATGGCCTCCTCCAATGATCCAGGCTCATCAAATTCAATCCTATCTTTGAATGCAACCGATAGTCCAGTGATGAATCTCTGGATCTTAGCCTTCTCCTCTTTGAGGTGAGGCACATACCTCGACAATTCCAAGAACTTACTTGTGTACTCATCATCTATCATGGATCCCATCTTTAGTTCATAGGATTCTTTTGCCTTGTCATCAAAGTGCCTCTCTGACATATACTTTTTCTTGAATAACCTCTCAAATTCACTCCAAGTCAGATCTTCCTCATTTATGTCCCCGAAATTCTTCACATCTTCCCACTAGATGTCTGCTTTACCTTTAAGACTGAAAGTAGTTGTTAGTGTGAATATTCTTGGAAGGTGTACCAAAAATACTTCACTTAAGTCACGTGGTGACAAGTGACCTTAACAACAAGTTGATGGCTAATGTTGTCTTAGATTTGAAACACAAATAGAAAACCTGCAGTAAAAGAAGATATAACTGAAAACTGAAAGCAACAATATAAATTATCTAGTAAAATAACCCATTTGGAAAGACAATTTTAAATGAATTAATCTTTTTTTGATAACACCTGGTGAAGAAGATCTACAAATTGGTCTGTAAGTCCCCCTCCATGGGATAGGTCCTTTGATATCCTTGACGATTCAGAGAATTGATCTTCTCTTTCAGTGTAAAAAACCCAAACAAAAGTGAAGAACTCAAAATGGGAGCTCAAGAAAAATGACGATAATGTTGACAATGATTATGATCATGGTGAAGAATGAATGAAAAACCCTCCTTTATATAGCAAAGTATGGAGTTATTCTTGAAAATGGAGAATAATAAAATGTTATTAACCAAATTTAGATCTAATTACTTGGAATACTTTATTATATTTATTGGAGAGGGAAAATGAATTTAAAATGGTTAAATACCTATATTTAGAAATAATTAACAAATAAAACAATTTATTAATTATTTCGCGAGAAACAAGGAATGTGTGAAATCAAAATAATTATTAAATAGTGATTTAATAATTATTCTAATAACATAAAGAAGGAAATTTAAATAAATAATGATTTATTTAAATATTTCTAAGGGATATAGTTAAATGTAACAAGGAATAATTATTAAATAATGATTTAATAATCATCCCTAGATTTTTTTTTTAAAATAATGATTTATCTGATTATTCTCATGGGTTTTTTTGATTTAAATCAGAAAATAATTTAATGAAAGAGGTTTACTAAATTATTCTCCATAGTGAAAGTGATTTTACTATGGTAAAATTAAATCTACGTGGTGTATTTCGATTCACCTAGTTAGAAATGGCTAGGTGATCATTTTTTGGTGATAACAGATTGCCCCCACATGTATGATTGTTAGGAGAAAATCACATGATAGAAATACGTTGTAAATTACACTTCCACGAGACGCTAAAAGGGGAGTCAGAGAGAAAGAGAGATATGAAGCAAGTAAAGGATGGAAAAATAATGGAGGGGGCGAGACCTACAATAGTGATAGAAGTCTCCTTTTTATGTGGTAGTACATGATCTCAAATGAGGTGGGGGAGGCATATCCATACCCTCCGAGATAGCTGAGTACAAAGAATAATGGTGATCCCAACAATGGGGATTGAACTATAAATTAAATGATACATAATACATGATATATTGGCATAAATGGGCCAGAAAATAATACAATGGATCCAATATATATAATGCGCCTAGAAAAACATAAGCCAAAACCAAATACAATAACATCTAAGTACACGAGATATAATTCCCCTCAAGCTGACATGGGGAGGGGGGATCACAACCAAAGAAGCCTTGTTGAATAGGAAAGGGCTCTAAAGATCATAGTGGACCATTTAGAGGAGACATGCATGCTATGGGTGTTGCAAGCGACAGAAACCAAACTCGTCAAATATGCAGAACTACATCGGAGGTTGGATCAACATTTGCAGTCACGAGGCATGTGGGTGGCTAGCTGAAGGGCCACCCCCTCATGAGATCTAGAAAATTTCACACATACCTGGGAATTTCTGCTACGAGAATCATTGCTACAATCATCTGGATCATTGAACCATCAAGTGTACGAATCTCAATCGTGTGATAAGGAACTGATGTTGAGCGCATGAGAAACAACCAAATCAAAGGGAAATAATGAGTCCCTTTTCTTGATCTGTGGAACTAAACAAAGGTGGAAGTTGGAACCAAGGTATAACACCCTCTAGACCACTCTTCTAGAATAAATGTGCTGAGGTTGACAGAAGAGAGCCCGCTAGAGTTAAGGCAATGAGTAATCCTCAACAAAGGCATGAGGGAACATAGTAAAGTGACAGATGGACTGAACCAGGGATAATGATGGAAGGAAACAAGATGAATGGTGAACTGATGACTTCGCTTGTTAGAGCATAATAAAAATTGGTTGACCTAGCAGCGACTGACTCGATTCCAGAGGGGATGGTCGATGACTCAAATGGGGTTCGACAAAGACGGAGCAGAAGGAATGGAGGCCAAATATAAGTAAAATGAGAGAAGTGTGACATGACGACGAATGAAACACTGTAATGGGATGCAATGGGGACTCAATACAGACTCCATAAGTACAAGGGTGACTCATCTTGGATGCTTTGAACAAGGGTGACTCGATGATGTTGCCATGTGGAAGAGGCCTGGTGGGGACCATGAAAACATGAGTAACTGATGGTTATTCATAATGAAAATTGACACGTGAGCCAACCAATGCAAAGGTAAAGTGGTACCAGAGTATGGATGGCTCAGATGAAGAGATTCGGTTTTAAGAGGCGGCAAAGTGAGACCTCATGGAAAAATGGCTTCCGGGTGAAGTGTCAAATTACCAAAAATAAAGAGAGACCCATTATAGAACTCGGTGAGAGATTTCCAACGGTGCTAACGGTTCATCAAACAAAGCTATGGTTTGGTTGCAATGGGTGACGAAAAAAACTAGGGTTTTTCTTATAAAAGAGCTTTTTGCCTCCAAATCCAATTCATTTACATATTGAGTTGTGGAGAATTTGGAGAGGAGGTGAAGGCCCTAAATCTTGTGGAGATTGTAGCGGATAAACCGACCGTTAGAACCAAAATTTGTAAATTTCATGTATGTGGTCTTACTTGTCTAAAAATGACCTTAATGCTTCTTAGAAGAATGGTTCCCGGTGAAGAATTAAGGAAATAGGAAAGCAAAAGTGAACTACTAGAGAAGGTCTAGGGTCATCCCTGCCCACCAAGTCAAACATGGGGAACTGGTGGTAAGTGTGGCATCACATAGAGTAGAATGTTTGAAAATATGGTATCAATAATCTAGAATAGGAAATGTGTATATGGCTCGTTGAAGAGGCCAGTAGGATAAACTATCCAAGGAATGGAAGGATAATCAATCATACCTATATCATTGGGGTATAGGCCAAGACTTATGTTGATCAAGTGAGAATGTGGCTAAGGGGGGGATCATCATGCCCCCTAAGCATGGGATACTTCCCCCCAACATACGTGATGGAGGGGACTGACTCATATGCAAAGATGGGAATGATGCCCCCAATAGGAGGAGTTTGTGGAGCACCATTGTGTTCGAAGTGCTCGAATAAGGGATTCAAGCATCCCGACACAATTAGCACTAGATCCTCCATAATATCATGAATAGGTGGAGGGGCATACGTTCCCCCTAGTAGGGATAGATGGAGTATGCTATGGGCATACCAAATGTATTTAGAGTAGTGGACTCCAAACACATTTTAATGATGTGGTCCGCCATTTTTTATGTTATGGATGTCTTCTTATGTGAAGAACTAGCTTATGCAGTAGGAGAAATGAAATGGTGGATTACCAATCTCATTTGGCATTGCATATATGAATGAAATGGACTAAATTTCTAGGTTCACATACAGGGTGTGAGTGTAGCAAAGAGTGGCTTCAGATATAATGAACTAATGCTCACCTAGAAAACATGGTGGTTGAACAACAACAATGTATAAGGGACTAGGTTGTTGATGTAAGATGGAGGAATGATTAAATGGACCATCCCAAGAGTGATCTGAAGTGATATGAGAGGTTATTCTAAATGGGGAAGAATAATAGTAGTAGAGTCGGCACTAGAAGATGCACTAAGAGGGTTGGGGAGAATTGCTTCTCCTGGGCTCTCAAAAGTGGATGCCCCCTTACCCAAACATTGAGTGCTAATTTAATGGCCACATGATGGATGTGGATTGAAACATGGATTCGACGTAATGGTAATTGAACCAATCAAACTCACTATGAATGAAGTCTTTGGACTACACAACATATTGGTCATGGGTCTGGTGTGAAAGGAAGTACACACGATGGTGCATATCATCCCAAGGGTAATCAGGGGTGGGCATAGCTTTCTTGATGTCTTCATCATAATGGACGATGAGAGGAGTGGAGGAAGAAAGCCCACATGATGGCGAAGAGATATCTAAAGCCTTTTCATGAGAGACAAGGTTCACATACACATCGTCAAAGGTGGGAGACATATGACTAGTAGATGGAATATCTATCGATGTTGAGACTAATGTGTTCGTTGAAGAAGGTTCAATAAAAAAAAGGGGGATATCAAGGGTGTTCCCAGGTATTGATCTCATGAATGATGATAGGTAGAGAATAGGAGCAGAACAATTTGTCATCTTGACATCAGGGGGAGGGATTAAAATGGGTGTTGTAGAGACCTCCTATTATGGTGTAGAAGTGTGACCAGAATCCACAAATAAAGGAGAAGTGTAATCATTATGAGAGACCTCTAATTCGTGAAGCACTTGAAGTGTATCGCGAAAATCTTCGAGACGGGGACAATGATGGAACTAGTGGCCATAATTATCACACAAAGCGCAAGGGTGGTTTTTGTGTAACGATCATATATTCTTAGCTTACTCAGGTAATGAGACATGCACCTTGGGAATGTTAGAATCAGGGAAGGTATCAATGACCACATCCATAACATGAGGGAGTTCAAGACAATTATTGTTGGTGTGATCGACAACATCATAGAAAGCATAAAGGAAGAGGCTTTGATGGCTTAGGAAGAGCTGGAGTTGCACGGGGAGCCTTGTCTTGGGTTCCCTTCTTTCGGGCTTTTCCCCCCTCACTAGATACTTTCACAACGAGAGTAAGCTCCTGTTGAGGTTGCTAAGGAACTAAAGCAAAGGCAGGGGTAGGAACAACCGATTGGACCAGGATAAAAGAAGTGTAGGTTTCAATTGATTAGGTAGAGTGTTTGGGGGGGGGGATCGATGTACCAAATTGGGATCCCTAAGGTAATATTGGGTAGACTCAACGTAGCCATGACAGGTGTAGAATAGACTTCAGGAGGTGGAAATAAAAAGGGTATCTGACCAAAAGGATAGTGGCCTGGAGGAACTATTCCACAATGGTTAAGGCCTAGGGGAACGGTTCTGGGAAGAAATGATTAGGAGAGATACTAGGAGAAGGAAGTGATCCTTGAGGAGTTGTTCCAGTAGGCAGAGTTAAATAAGGCACAACAGGTTGTGGAAGTGTGGACTGTTGTGAAGGCATAGAGACCCAATTGTGGGCAGCTCGTGATACTTGGAGCATGCAAAAACTCGATGAGCTAGGCTCAGAAGGAGTAAGTGGTGGGTTGTAGTAAGCACCAAGCAAAGAGGAATCTTTATAGACTCCTGGAGAGACAAATGAGACAGTATTATTATCAGCCACAAAAGAAATGTTGGTCTGAGGTGAAGTTTGGGCTTTTGGATCATAGTGCGTCAATTGATCTATTGTGACAATCTTTCAATTATGGGGAAAGCACATCTTGTGGTGAACCGCTGATGCGAAAACTGACGGTCTTGCCAACAACTGTGACTAGGCAGTTGCGGTATAAGAAAAGGGGCTATGAAGGATGACCATCCCATGTGTTGTACCTCAGAAGACAGTTCCTGGATATGGGGGAACCAGTGTTTGAGACATTTTGAGATTAATTAAAAACAATTTAAAATCAATGGAAGGAAGGACAAGCCATAAGGGTTTGCAAGCAAAACTTTTATGTCTGAAAAGCTAGCCTTCTAAAACAAAATGGGCAAGAGACTATGAGAGTTGTAGGGTGGAGATGTAAAGCAAAAATTGAAGGAGACAAATTTTTGGCACTGACAATTAAGAATATGTGCTTCAACTCTGTAGAAAGAATGATGGATGAAGAAGAAAAAGTATGAATTAGATTCCCGGATGTGGAGCGCTTCATTAAGGGCTTCGGGATTAATTTTAATGATTACAATGCAATTTTAATGAGTACAACGAAGTAAATTCGTTAAAAGCTAAACTAAAGCACCAATTGCATCTCACACTGTCCAAGAGAGAAAAAAACATATATGAATGCTGAAACACATGAGAAAAACAATCACTGCAACACCAATGCTGGAATCAAACTACAATATCATGTTCAGATTTCAGAATGAATTTTGTCTACATTGCCAATCATGGGTGACTATGCCCTTCCAAACCCCGACAATGTCTCATTTCTTCTCTTTTATTGTCTTCCTTCCTCAAACTACCCCCAGAATTCGTTATAAAAGTGTTTTTGAAACGATTATATAAATATCCAAAATAATTTTACAAAAATATGATATAATAAATTTCATAATATTTAAAGCCAACAAAATAAAGGGAAGGCTTTTTTAATGTGTATACTTTGTATAATTAGTGAGCCCCTTTTCAACCTTATAAATTCAATGACACTATCATGGGATTGAATTTTCGAGAGGAGAGGTTTAAGTGGGACCCAGGGCTCGTCCTACGGATACACAAACAAAACCTTTAGCAGTTTATAGAAAATCAAGGTAGTGCTTCTGTGATGAATGACGTTCGTTGATCATTCGATGGGCAGTATAATAAAACTTCCTTAGGGCACCACCCAATACATTAAACTTCATGCAATTTGTCCTCCCGGGACTGCGTTGATTTAGAGTACTGTTTTTTTAAGCCGTCAATCTGAAACATTGAAAGAATCACATACTAGACTGTTTCTTCTGTGAACTTTTCATCTTTGCATCCAGCTCTGATATAGCCTCCTCGTCTTTCGCAATAATTCGGTCAATATCTTTATCAGTTATGGTGCTATATTTAACTCTGGTTGAAAGCAAGAAAATAAAAATTTCACTCCCTTCTTGACTGAAAGAATCCATGGAAGCATCACTATCCTCTCCTGAATTATGCCCATCAATTCGATAATACTAATATCCACGGAACATACAATAATCCTCTGGAATGTCCAATATTCTTGTCATCTGGCTCAGCACCCTGAAATGTATATGGATGGTTGCAATGCTTCCGCAATTGCATGACCTATATTCAAAAGGCGCTTACGCTCTCCTCCAACATTCACAATATCCAAGGTGTTTGAAGCAATGCCCGATAAAACTGCTTTTGCATTTGTGACATTATAACTGTCAATATGGTTTAATTTTTAAGAGGCAGGCCCTTCTCAACATCTGACCTCAATCTCTATAGAAGGAATGGTCGATGAACATTATAAAGTTGTTGAACCACTTCTTGTTGGTCATTTTCACCTGATATTTGGAACCAGTCATCAAAAGTTTAAGCATAACTAAAAATTTTCTAGAAGAAGAAATTGAGAAGAGACCAAAGTTAGTGAAGGTATTTTTTTGAAGTGTATAGTATTTATGTCCAGGCAACTGTGAGAAATACTTATCGATCAATGCTACGCTTGAATTCAATGTGACTATTGCTCCTAACTCTTGCATTCGTGCATATGAAGCTACAAACGATATTTGACAAATAAAAACGAATAACCAAGTTGCAACCTTGACTTCAAACACGAAAATCTGATTCAAATCAACGTTATGTTCCTTTTCCAACTTGGTCTGCAACAGTGTTCGCATTATAATTTCATTTATACCTTCATTCCACAACCTGCAGGGCGTTTTTTAACAAAAACATGCCTTGAAAGAACCTACGAAATCAATGAAAGCGTTTAGGTTTTTTTGAAAAATTCTGACGGTGAAGTTAATATGGGTCATTCTGCACAAAACTCAGATCGTGGATTTTAGAAATTCGCCTTCATCTATTCAAACGTACCTTTTAAATATGTTGTCTGAAAACTCTGCGTTTTTTTATCAATATAAAAATGATATCTGGAACATAATGTGATGCTGACACCTGCATAAACTGTGCCCTGGATTTCCACACATCAAAAATAAATAGCCACTTTTCTCATTAGAGACTCTACCATATTAGAAATTCTTGGTTGCACATTCAGAAAATCTCCGGTTCTTCAATATTTAGTAGTAATCTCCTTCCCTTCATCGGACACAAATTATGTTTGCCTTTCATATATTTTCTCATCCAACAAAACCTTTGACACTCAATAAAATGCCACAGTCGTTGCATTCTTACAACTCAGCTTGTGGAAAGGTAGAGGTTTTCACTGCTTCACTTTCACTTAAATTAGCAATGACAGATTTCCCAAATTTCTTCAATTCTATTAATAATATTTTATTCAAACCTTGGATATTTTGAAAGTAATAATATCGGTGCCGAGTGCTTTCTCAGATGTCTGCATTACCACTTCTTCACATCTTGGGGAATTAGAATTACATGTTATTACACAGAATGCACTTACAAGTTACAACTTCAAACTCCTCTTCCATTACATTTTATATCGAGATGCTGAATCTTCCAACACAACATTATTTTCATTGTGCTTGTAAACTTGAATTTTGGTCGGACATTCTCCTTTGGTAATAACATGAGAAATTCAAGACTTTTCTCAAAACCATGGATAGTTTACTACTGTGTGTTCATAAATTCATTGACATTGCCTAACAATTGTGTGTTCATAAATTCATTGACATTGCCTAACAATTGCATTCCATCCAGATGGCTCTTTTGTAAACCCAAAATTTCCTTCTTAGGAGGATTCTCATTAAACTGAACATTTTAAAACCTCTTGCCATCCAACCATTGTGATGTCTACTTGAGGAGTTTCTATAACATGCTTATGTGGAATAGCTTGACTACTTTCAATCAAGTACCAAAATTGAATTGATCATTCTTTGCATTTGACCCCCTAAAACAACATCATGACAAGCACTTACGAAATTTCTATAACATGCTTATGTGGAATAGCTTGACTACTTTCAATCAAGTACCAAAATTGAATTGATCATTCTTTGCATTTGACCTCCTAAAACAACATCATGACAAGCACTTACAAAATTTTTCCTTGCTTTGTATTTCTCTCATAATCGAAGAAGCAGTTCTTCCACTTCCTGCACAGAAGCTTCTAAATGTTTCACTCAATTATTTTTATTACAGGCATATAAGGCAATCTTTGCAATATCATTGGTATTGCTTGAGCTGGAAAGGCATGCCCACTTGCTAGGGGTTACATTCCCAAAATTCTAAAAATTGTGCTCCTGTCATTCATTGTTGCTTGGAACTAGTCTCCAAGCATTTCCAGTAGGATTTGGAACCAAAATTCATAATATATAGTGAATGATAACCCTAGCATATAAGGAAGAATTCCTCCACCACATGATCTCAAGGAATGATATTAAATATCTTTCTAAAATTGTTCCCCTTTCCAAACATTTGAAAAGAAACTAGGAGGTATTTCATCATTCTCGTCATTTTTCATAAAACAAGAATATCTTCCCTTTGTAGGGCTGTTAGAAAATATTATCAGGTGTCATTAAATAGGTATTATTTGCACATCATGTCTTGTAGTATGCTATGTCAGCTCCAACATTCAACAACGTTTCCACATAAGCTTGGCAAACCCCATAAATCATAAGTCATACCAAGGATCTTTAAACCCCATAAGGATGCACAAAAACCAAGACATGGATTTTGTTCCTTTCATTGAGTAGACCACTTTGGATGTAATGCATGTCCAAAACACTACAACCCTCCACTTGTTTTTCCCCTAGTAACCTACGCCTTGTTATTGACCAGCGTTGACCAATCATAACTTGAGAATCCCTCATCCAAATGGAAAAAATCCACGTAGCATGTCATCCTCTCATTGATCTTTGCAATTTGAGACCATGCCGACTTTTTGACTTCTAGGACCACTTTGCATTGGGAAACATAAACAGCTTTGGGAAGCATGAAATTCCATTGACCGTGAGATTGCCATATCTGAGAAACTCGATACCATATGGAAAGACATAGGTGCACATGACATGGGTTGGCCTCACCCCTACACCAGTGATCACCCTACAAAACAAGGCTCCTCTAAAACCATGAGTCCTCATATAATCCCATCAAATGTTCTCCAGTCATGTCCAAAATGAAAGAAACCAGAGAATAATTCAAAGGAACTAGCCTTGATCCAACCATAACAAACTGACAAAACATAACACAAGGTCTAGGATGTCTATAGGGCCTCATATGGTTGTTACATGGCTTGTGACTTTTGTATTACAATGGTGCAAAAATGTTGCATTAAATATATAGGTACCCTTGCTAGTTCACCTCTATCAAACAAATGTAGGGTGCACTCAATTGAATCTAAGGAGTAACAGGATGCTTAATAGGGCTAAATGGAGAGTCCCTTAGTGTGTTATTTAAGCCAAGTCCTTAAACCCTTGAGTATAAAACCTTGATTATTAATCCCTATTTTAAATTATCTTAAGCTTTAGAGATTGAAGGAAAAATGTGAGCTTTTCATCAGTAATTGGGCTGGTGGATGAGGTAGAGGGGAGTCTATGCTACAGTTGAGAATTCTTGGAGTCCCTACAGAGAGATTCTCTAGCTAGCTTGTGCTAGACCATTGGAAGGGAATTGGGATAGCCTAGGGGACTGTTTAGCAAATAAGGGGATCCCATTTTGGTGTTTTACAAATTGAGGGGGAAGAGTGTTGGTTTGTTGGGATAGCTATAGAGAGATTACTTGCCTGTGGGAGTTTTTGGTTTATGGGATGAACAAGGACATATAGCCAGATCTTAGGATATCACCCTTGTGGATTGATAGCCTATGCTAGGGGACGACCTTTGCTATAGAAAGATTAAGTGTCATAGAGATCCCAATGCTAGGTGAAACATCCTTCATTCACATTTACTTTCAGGATTATTTACCTAGAAAGATAAGTGTTCTTCTATTATGTTGTAATGATATAGAACTTGTTGATGTCCCTGTTATGAATTTATTTATTTTCTAGTTTGTTCTGTTTGTATACTTGCGTTTTCATCTACACTCATAATTATGGATTCCTCCTTTAATAATTGTTATCTTATGCTTGCATAAACTTTGCATTAGCATGCATGCATTTTTTAATTAGATTGATATCAAAATAAGGTTTGGTGGTTTTTGAGGTACGATGTAGCCTTAATAATGTACATAGGTTGTTGGGTATGCTACAAGGCACACTATCTTACCTTTGCAATTTGGCATCTTACTTCTGGTGAAGTAGCAACCAAGAATTTCTATACCAAACTGATTTAGCTATTGAGAATTCTTTCCTGCCTTTTGATAGACAAATTCGCCTCCTCTTTACCATAGTATAAACTGCACACACACACACACACACACACACACACATGCACGTGCGAGTTCTACATCTGCCAAGGCTTAAACCTAGGCCATTTGCATGGAAACACCCCCTCCCAACCACTATGTCATAGTGTGGCATATAAATACAAGGAACCCTTCACATCATCACAATTGTAATCTTCTCATTTTTAGTTATTTATTTTTTCCAAATCTAGAGCATTAACTCGCCAATATTTCCTACAAGTGTGTGCAAACTTGATGAACTAACCATTTGTAGTTAGGGTAAGCTAAGTTATCAAGGAAATTTTAATGTGGACATAACACATTTATCATGGTATCTATAGCAAATTATTGTGTTATTTGTCTCTATTGGTATAGATGATGGCGAGAGAGTGCACTATCTTTTAGATTGAATGTTTATTTAATTTCTTTTATTGTTGTTGAATTTTATCTATCTTTTTCAAGGCATCTATTGAAGTTTTTTTCCTAGTTCCATACCTTCATCCTTTTTCTTTCACCCTGCCTAATTCGTGAGATTCTTTGCTCCAACTCTAAGACAACATAGGATTTTAGTCTTAGTTGCATTGAGATCTAATAGTGTTTCAATATGACCTTGGAATTTTTCTTTTTATTGTTAGGTTTTCTCTTCAATTAGGGTTCACATTTCTCTTGTATGAATTTCTTTTATGTTTTTGGGCATCATTTGAAGTTGATTTTTCTCTTTTAACTCACCTAAGCCATGAAATTCTATGTTCTATTTATGTAGTGTTACAAGTTAAGGTTTTAGTTTGAGCTACTCTAAGACCACATCAAACTTGATGCTTTTCATTATAAGTATTCTTTTCTATTTTGGTTTCTCATGATTCATTTTCATGTTTTTTAAGGAAATCTTACTTTTCCTAAATCCTTAAAGATGTGGTCACTTTTCCTAAATCCACATAATTACTCACTTTTATCCCTATTTGTTTATGTTCCAAACACAACCTTGCATTCTAAAGCTTAATTCATTCACCACCATTAATAATTCTCTTTGTAAATCTCATTTCAATTCCCAATATATAGGAAAAATGTTGAAAGTCTCCTAAAAAAAATCTAACAAATGTGACAAAAGTTGCTTGGAAGTAAAAATTGAACTATAAACCAATAACTTTTAAATATAAATCATACTTTACCCACAAACACATAATTATATAATATCTTTTAAAAAAAATTCTACTCAATATAAATATGCAAAAGAATATAAGTATGCAAAATAAATATGCAAAAGAATATAAGTATGCAAAAGAAGAATATAAGTATGCAAAAGAGAAACACCAAAAGAGAACCACCCAAAGAGAACCACCCTTTATTGCATTGCTCCAAAAATCCTTCAGCTTAAAAAACAAACTTTTGAAAAAAACCTAATATCAAGATCCAAATAAAAACCAGAATGCAAATATAAAATTCTTGAAACCAGAATGTAAAATATAAAATAATTAGTTCATGCGAGATTTAGTACCCATCTCCAAATAAAAAACAACCCAAAATAATATTAAATAGTTAATTTGTATCAGATTTATTACCCATCTAATCTCATGGCAATGAGTTTAAAACGTAAATTACAATTATTATTGGTCGGCCTTGTGCCCGTTTATGTTGTGGGATGGATTGATTATCTCTTCATTTATATGACTGTATCAAAACAAACAAGGCATAATTTTTATGACTATTGATCCACGCTTCCACTGTACCGCAGAAACTAACTCTGTAATATATTTTTTCCTGTTTGATTGTGGAACAAGATGGTTGGAAGCCGAGGCTGCAGCATTAGCCGGGAACGTAGAAGGCCTTCTCGCTTTAAAAATGCCGAAGCAACTGTGAAGGAAGGCAAAGATTTCCAGATTTTCGAAGATGAGATATCCAAGCTGCGGGTACAGAATCAACACCTCGTTGAAGAACCGAAGAGTTCACGAGAAGAAAAGGCTTCTTTATCGGCGACCTCTGTGGAGAATGAGAGGGTTTTAGTCCAATGCAGAGCAGAAACGAATGAATTGGAATCTGAGTTGAATAAATTCATGGCCAGGGCCAAGAAATTAAATGAAAAAACTGAAGAGGATCGCCGTTTGTGGGATGCTGAAAAGAGAAATTTGGAAGGCACTTTTGCAGAAATGCAAACCAAACTTGAGATGATGGTCACTGCAAGAGGGTTAGTGAGGAGGAAACTTGGAGATCTGAACGCTGAAATGGAGTCCTTGAAGGCCCAATTGAATAAGTGTATTGCAGGCTTGGCTTGCATGGAAAATGAGAAGGACCAGTATGAGAGGACTCTGCATCAATGCAGTACAGAAAAGATTGATTTGGAATCTGAGTTGAATGAATCCATGGGAAGGTCTCAGGAATCGGTTAGAAAATTTGAAGAAGGTTATTCTCTTTGGGAAGTTGAAAAGAGTAATTTGCAATGCATTTCTGAAGAGCTGGAAACAAAGATAGATTTGATGAATAGTGAAAGGGAATTGCTGAGCAAGAAAAATGCAGAGCTTGATACTGAAGCAGAGTCCTTGAAATCTCAGTTGAATGAGCTGAAATTAGAGTTGAATGAATCCATGGCACGTTCTGATGAATTGCTTGAAAATTTAGATGAGAACAGTTATTTGTGGAGTACTGAAAAGAGAAAGTTGGAAGACATTTATGGAAATGTGGAAACAGATCTTGAGTCGATGGCAAGTGAAAGGGAGGCATTGAAACAGAGGAATAGTGAACTGACGACTGAAGTTGAGTTATGTAAGGCCCAGTTAGTTTGCTTGGATGATGAGAGGCAGTTGCTGAAAGCTGTGTCCTTAAGCAATGCCAAGAGGTTGGAAGCTTTGATGATTGAAAATGCAGCAAAGGAGAAGATAATTAATTGCCTTCAAGCACAGGTGAATGAAGCTGCCAAACAACGCTCAGATTTAATTCAGCAATATGAATTATCTGAAAATTCACTGAAACAACAGAATGAAATGCTGCAGGAGGAATTAGACAGTACTAGGTGTCGGTTTCAAGTGCAAAAGAGAAATGAAGAATTTGATGTTGAAAGTAGTAGAGTTGACAAACACTCCTATGAGTTGAATAAAACTTTCTGTGGAGATGTATGGAATTGGCCAAAATTTATGTTAAAACTTGTTATTTTGCGCCCATTCCAAATTGCTAGATGGATGATCCTTCTCCCATTTGCTTTGTTCTCTTTAATATTGGAGATATGTAACATTCTCATGTCAAAAGTTTTCTAATCCATTCTTCAAGTTGGAGACCTAATGTGTAAGTCCACTGGATTTAATGGAATGGACACAATTGTTTATTTAAGATACTGTAAGTGAAGACTCCTAGGAATGTTTCACATGCATGGTTTCGGTGTTAGTTGTTAATTATTATGAATACTATAATGAACATGGCATTATAATAAATTATAATGGTAAATATAAATATTGCGAGGTTATGTTTTATTTACTTTGGCATTGTTTTAGGCATCGGGGTTTTAGTTTGTTTTTGCTAAAAAAACTTCTATTATTTATTCATAGTTTTTAATCATTTATCCATAGTTTAATATTGAGAATTCAATTTTTTTATTCTTATTATTATTTAAATTTATTTATTTATAAGGTCAATATTGAGGTTTATTATGGGTTCCATAGTAACTTCAATTTCTATTATTTACTATTTTTTTGTTTATTCTTTTTTATTTTAACTTTTTTTCCCTTTTTTTTATATTTCTATTCTTTCGACTTTAATGAATTTAATTATAAAATATATATATTAATAAAAAACACACCAACACACATGTATATAAACATATGTTAAAGTGTATATATGTTAATATAAATAGTATTAGTTAACCATATTTCTTAATTTGGGTGATTACATTCAACAATATAGTATTTTATTAGTTGTTTTATTTTTGTGATTAAATTTTATGTTTTTATTGCTTTTTAGTGTTATTTTTTAAAATTTCTTTAACATTGCAATTTCATTAAGAAAGATAAAATAGAAAAGTTAATCTAAAAAGTTACTAAACAAAGGTTTAATAAAATAGAAGTGTAATTATCTACCCACAAAAAAATCAACTTCTCCCAAAAACATGTTTCTCTTTGTGGGCTTTCTTTATAGGCTTTTCCCTTGTGGAATAAGGTCATTTTATGTGGTTTCTTGGTCAAATAATGATGATGTTATTATCCTCACTAAAGTTCAAATCCACATGAAATATATTCACACCACATAGGTCATCTTGTTTATCTAAATTAATCATTCATATAGTAAAATAGAATTAATTCACGTGATAAAATAAATATCTCAAAATCATAATAACTTAAAAGAATATATTTTACCAATACAAAAATACCATGGTAGAATAAATAGCCCATCATCATCACTCTTTTGGCTTATCACGATAATCACATCTAATTAAAAATTTAAGATATATTTCAAATAATCTAAAATATAACAAATTGAATATGCAATTGTTTTTTCTTAATTTTTTTTAATCATTATGTTTTGCTAAAATTTAGACTTACATTTTCATTGTGTATTGTTACTCCATATCTAAATTCTAGAATTCTTAAAAGAAATTTGTTCTTATTTACACAATTCAAAGAAGTGCACCCTTGAAGGACACTAATCTTCAAAGGTTCCCAGCTTGACCTAGCCACCGCCACTGCTGCTGGTTCTCTGCGTTGTGGCCGTAGGCTAGCCTCGGCCCTCTGGTAGCTGCTTTGGAGGGCTTCACCATTCATTTTCATAGGTGACAGGAATTTTTTCGAAGTCTCAAGAAGCTACATTGCTCCTGTCTCCCTGTGTGGCGCTTAGGAAGGGTGTCGCGACGCACTATGTCAACCCCCCTGTTCCTGCATGACGCTCCAAGGTTGCGCAACGCTTATAAGAGTTAGGCCCAAAAGATCTGCATGCTAAAACTCTGTGTGAGCAGTGTGCTATTAGGCTCTCGGGTGTCTGCTTACACGGCCCTGCGGCTGTAGCGCACCTCCGCTCAGTCCTGCAACACCTTTCCTCCTCATGGAGTCCAGCGGAGACCTGCCCCCCCCCCCCCCCCCCATCCCACCTCCGGAGGTTTCCACGTTCAAAGCTATGATTGCTGCAAGTTTGAAGCCCCCTCCCTCTGCCAGTAAGCAGAAATTTATCAAGAAATTAGACTCTATCCCCACGGTTGCCCTTCCTGAAGAAGAAACTTGCAAAAGAAACCTCGAAACTGCCCAACATTTATTCTTGGATTGCAATTTTGCTAAGGAAGTGTGGGGTCTTACTCTTTTGGATCTTCAGATCTCCGCTTTCCCTCAGAGTACTGTTGCTGATCTGTTCACCTCTTGGAGCAATTTCTATCCTCATAGCATCCCCATCAAATCTTTCTGGCATAAAGTTTGGACAACTATTCCCAAATTTGTTTGCTGGCAGCTCTGGTTGGCCCGTAATGATTAGATCTTTAATGGATTTCGACATTCCCCTCTACAGGTCGCAGTTAAAGCTAAAGGCTTCCTCTTGGAAGCAGCCCAACAACAGTTTTTTAAAGAATATTCATTGCTCCTACCCAAAGAAAGGAGATGGCTTCGCCCCCTCGATCCTTCTCCTCGAAAGTTCCTTCTCACTCCTCAAATAGCAAACCCGGAATGGCGTAAAAGAGACTCTAAGGAATCTTTCATAAACTGGTGGAGGTCCAAAAATCTAACCACAATCTTCTTTGATGGGGCCTCCAAAGGAAACCCCGGGATTGCTGGTGCTGGAGGGGTCATTTATTCTTCGGATGGGAGTTCAAGAGACTACTTCTACTGGGGTTTAGGCCAGAAAACCAACAACCAAGCAGAGATATTTGGTCTTCTCAAAGCTTGCCTTATAGCAAGAGAAAGGGGTGTCAAAGACCTCCAAGTTTTCGGAGATTCTAATAAAAAAATTAAACTCGAAGGATCTCTTCAGCAATGCTAGTCTCAACAAAATTCTGGGAAGATTGAAAAGAGTCCTTCAAGATTTCACCTCCTACAAGTTCTATCATATCCTCAGAAACTTGAATGGTGAAGCAGACCAGATGGGGAACAAAGGATGCTATCTCATGAAAGGGCAGCTAATTATAAACGACAACAATTCCTTTCAAATTCCTTGAAAACGATGCAACTTAAAAGCTGAATTTGTTGGATGTTCACTTTGTAATTGGGGCTGCCTCGGCAAAGACCCCTCCTATCTTTTTCAAATAAATAAAACATATATCCGTTACAGTTAAAAAATAAATAAAAAAAATTTCTCTTATTTTTTTCCTCTCAACTTTACCCACATGCATATAATCTAGAACTTCTTGGAAGTTTCATTGTGTGTTTATTTTAGGTGAACATTAGTTTGGTTAGTAAAATGTTCTCCAATATAAAGCATTTTCATTGTGAAAACCAACTAATACTTTAAGCGTAAAAGAATGTAAGCTTTAATATAACTAAATTATAAGGAACTTTGTTACCACTTGAAGTTTTTAATATTGAGATTTTCAAAAAAACTGCAATGAATTTAAGTTAATTGTTAATTATGTTAATTTAATAAGTGATTATAGAAAAAAAGTATTTTAATCAATGTTTTATAAGAACACATCCCCCAGGGTGGGGGTGCACTGTCCATGTTGCCCATGTTCTCAGTACAAGGGATACTTGGGGAAATGTTTCCCACATCCCCCTTTTGGAGAGACAAAGGGGGAAATGTTTCCCTAATGTATGGGACACTTGTCCCAATAAGGAGTGCTTGTGAGCGTTCCCCCTAAAAAAAGGTTGGGAGTCCCCTCTGAATTTTACCTAAAAATAATAATTTATGGGTGGGGAAACCTAATATTCAACCCTAGGGACCTGCTAATGTTATGTAGTTAATGGCAATGTAAAATTTTCTTAAAGTAAAAGTGTTTTTCTCATTTATCATTCATTTTCACCATTTTTCTTAAATTTTTAACATTACCATTAATAGACTTAGGATGTTTGAGAGTGGTTCTAACCTCATTGGATTTCATATGGAGAAAGTAGAATTTTAGATTTCACTCAAAATCCAACAAACTTCACAGTTTTCAAGATTTCAAGGTTGGGAGTAATTGCAACATTTCCATTAGATTCGATCATATGTGAGGGTATGGAACTAACATTTAATCAAGAGCACCAATACCTCTATGTACCTTGATCTTGGTGGCATTGATTATTGAAATCCTTTATCATGACCATAGTAAAATTGTACCTATCACTCAAATAAATTTTTTTCTGGACTATAGAGGTCATCTAGAGCTTACTTGTTTATGTATTTTTGGCTCAAATATGGATTTCACTTGGTGTTATTTTGGTAATATGCACCCTTGCTATATGTATGTATGTGTCTATGAGAAACCTTGTTCATTTGTGTGTAATGGTTTGAATTCATATGGATGCACATGAATATTCACACATTTTTTTTCAAAATTTGAATATTTATGTATTTTTGGTTGATCGATTTTTTCATCAGTTTTTTTACCAGTTCCAAATCTTGGGGTCGATTAGTTTGATCACTGGTCTGATTATGATAACATTGGTTCATTGTCCGTTGTTCATTTTTAGTTTTAAATTTAGAGTCTTAACTCTAGATATTGATGACATTAGACCGAGTCTTTGACTCACTTTTTACTATTTTGAGTTTAACTAAATTATTTATGTTATTTGAATCAATGTATTTATTAAATTTGAATCATGTTTATAACACACATACACCCTTGAAAATCCCCTTGTTCCCACATCCCCTTGTCTTGGAAACTTGGTAGAACATTGCTTTTAGTACATGCTATAATTAAAGTAATAGACGTGAAATCATTTGATTAAGCTACAAATATTTTTATATATATTTTTAAACAATTAAATACTAATATTAACAAGTATATAATTTAATGTGGGAGAAAAAGTGTTTGTGTGTGTGTGAGAGATCACTCATGCACGACAATTGACAAGTAGATCGAATTGCTAGGCAATTCGATTTAAGAGAGTTTTGGATTTTTTTTTTTTTTTAATAATAAATTTATTTTATATATATATATATATTATATATATATATATATATATATATATATATATATATATATATATATATATATATATATAATATATATATATATTTTTTTTTTTTTTTTTTTAATTTATAAATGAAATATAGGAAAATGTTAAAGATGAAAAAAAAATATTTTAGTAGATCTTTGTTAATTTTATGGTATGTTGTATGCTTTTAGAAATTACTTCAATGTGTTATAATCATTGACAATAATTCTATATAGAACATCAACAATACATACAAGACAATGGTACTCATTATATACTAAGGGTCCCAATTATATACCTAGGTAGGTACCCATTAACGAATGGTCATGTCCTTAAAGACGTGACTCTTCAACACTAATTATTATTTAACTATTCATTAATTATGATTGCTATTATTTATAGTTATTTATATTATTTCTATATTTTATTCATAATAGGCTTGTTGGAAGGGGAATTGGCTCCTAGTTGCACTCTTTAACACTCCCTCTCAACTTGGAAGGAATTCCACCTGCCAACATCCATCCATAGTTATGCCATCATGTCCATCATGTGCCATCTCTACAACTTATCTCGTTGTTGTTGAAGATTTGATATCATAGTCCACTAAGAAAGGAGTGAAAGAGGGTGGGTCAGAAGACCTTACCATCCTTGCAAAAATGACATAAGCAAGACCTTATGTCCAAGGATAGAATCCCTATCAAGCTTGATCCTTAGAGATCAAGTTGTTGAACATCATGCATCTTAGTCATAGGGGATACAATAGTACTTGACATGTCCATTAGTAGCACTAATTAAACCTAACCACTTTTTCCAAATCGTTGGCTAAATGAAAGGCACTTCCCAAGAGTCCTAAAATGCAAGGGTATAATGTGTGGGAATTTACAGGGTAAATTCCTCAGATAGAACACCAAAGGACATCGCTCACAAACAGATCACATATCAATACACTAGTATTCTTTCTTTTATTAATAAATTGCCTAAAGTGGTCGCGTTGGCTCAGACCATGGACTGTTTCCCTCTTTGAGGGTTTTAACCACGTCAAGAATATGGATGTATTGTTTGGTGATCTGTTTGTGAGAGATGTCCTTTGGTGTTCTATCTGAGGAACTTACCCTATAAATTCCTACATGTATCAGAGTTATTTGAGGGCTACATCCATTGGTGATCCAAATATGAATCCAGTACAACTGCTATATTGTGTTAGGAACATCTGTTCCAGTGAGGAACCCCTTTCATTTCACGCGAAAAGGTTTCTGGTAGCCCTAACTACGTTATTTTTAAGATTTGGAGGTATATAGTATTTATTTGCAGTTTTAGTTATTCAGCTCTGTTTATTTCAATTTATTTGGCTCTCTTTTTTTTATTACTGGATCTATACCTTTCATTTCTGCATATGCTCTTTGCCCCGTGACTTTGTGCGATCTGGGAAAATCAGAAATAGAAAGAAAGGATTTTTCTCATGCGTATGCTCTTTTTCGTTGCGCCTTAATGTGATAGCGTAAAATCAGAAACATTAAGGAAAATATTTAGTATCCGGCGAAAGGTAACTTCAAGCCGTAAGGTTTGATTTTTTTTGCATGTCCGTGTTGGTTTGTGTGTTTTTTGTTTTATAGGAAAAAAGGGTTTTTTCAAGTAAGTATGCACTTTAAAGCTTCAGTGACTTCAAAAACTACTAATCTCTTTTCCAAAAACTACTAACCTTTTAAACTAGCTCACTTGGTCCAAAGTTACTTTATGAGAATAGAGGTCTTGGGTTCAAGTCTTTTTTTTTGTTGAGCTACTTTTTCAAAAAGCACATGTAAGTTATGTTTTAAAGTTACTTTATGTAAAAGTGTTTTCACCCATTATAAAAAGTGTGTCACTTATAATTCTTAAGTCTCTTTACTTTTATTTAAGTTACAATTTGGTGGGTATCTCATAAAGTACCATTGTAAAAGTGACTTTCACTTATTTATAAAAGTGAGTCACATATTTTTTAAAGTGAACTAATTAGATTAAGTTTGGAAAGGAGGGGGGGGATTATTTTTTAAATATAACATTATCATTCACTTCCGTACATTCACGTACTTCGTTGACATCTTCAACAAATTTTTTCCAAAAAGCCATAACTTCTTCATCTGAAAGCCGTTTTCAAAGCCATTTTTTTTAATTGGCCTAATTTTTAGAGATCTTTCCATTGGAACACTTAGTTTCAGCATCTACAACTTCAGTTTATGTTAAAATGGAAAGTCCATCCCAAGTTATTATTGACAGCACCAACTACTTCCAATGGTTATCCTACATTGTGGATTTACTTAGAAGTAAAGGTCTTTATAGAATAACCTCAGGCCAAGAATATAAACCTAAAGATGAAGATAAGGCATCCAAATGGGAAAATAGGAAAGATCAAGAATGTGGGTTGATAGGGATGTCTATTTCTCTAGACCTTGATTCCATATCACAGAACTTGATACCTTTGATGAAATAATCAAACAACTCAATAAAGTTTTTGGACTTAAAAATGAAATTAGAGCCCATCAATTGAAAATGTCTTGCTTACGTTGGACCCCAATAATTTTTCTTCCATTGAAGATTTTTTGTCCAAGTTCAAGACCCTTAGACTTCTCTTCGAAGGTGTTAAGGTTAAGAAAGAATATGGTAGCCTTATCTATTCCATTCTTACAAAGTTAGGACCAACCTACTCTATGTTTGTTTCCACCTTCCATTCTACTAGAGAAGCCTTTTTTTCTTAAGGACAAGCATACAAGTCCCCCTCTTTTGATTCCTTTTGTGATTCTTTAATAAGAGAACAAGAAAAATTATTACATCTTGGTCTTGTTAATCTTAGAAACTCTTCTAAGAAAGTCTTAGCCCCTCAACAACAACCAAGTTCAAAGAATCCTAAGAAGAATCATCCTAAAAAGAATGGTCCTAAACCAACCAAGGGTCCTAAGCACTTTCAGTCTCAAAATGAAAAATCAATTCAACAAAATGATAAGGGAAATAAAAATAAAGGGAAGAAGACTGATAGACATTGCAGCTTTTGTAATCGATATGGCCAGTTAGAATCCAAATGCTTTAAGAAGATGGATGCCTTGGAAGTAGTAATGAAGAAGCATAACATCCATTTCGAGCACTCTTTAACTTCAACTTCATCTTCAGGAATAACGCTTTCTGCATGTGGGTATCAAGCATCTCGGTCTGGTTATGCACTAAATGTATCTTCTTCTTCTCATTCTCATGAGTGGCTCATTGATTCTGGAGCTTCTTATCACATGGACAAAAACAAAGCCATGTTTTCTTCTTTAAATGATTGTAACACAAAAAATATATGTGTTGGTGATGATAGATCTCTTAGTGTTGTAGGGACTGGAATTATTCATCTAGACAATGGTCAATTTAATGATGTATTATGTGTTCCAACCTTATCGTGCAACCTTTTATCTGTATATCAGATAAATCATTCATATGAAGGTAAAATCGTTGAATTTTCACCTCATGATGTTGGAATTAAGGACTTAAGAGATGCCAAATAGGTTTTAGCTAATGGCATTATTGATGATTCTACAAGGTTGTATATGTTTAACAACTTTGGGTCATGAACCCTTCCCTCGGTATTTGTTGCTCATAATGATGAAGTGAGCAAACTTTGAATGAGTGATTTGGTCACTTAAACTATCACTCCCTTCAAAATCTATGTAAAGAAAATATGGTGACATGTCTTCCTATGGTATCTAGCAGAGATGGTGTTTGTTCCGGATGTGTACTCAGAAAACATCATCGGGATAGTTTTGAAAAATGTGCCTCTTGGCACGCCTTAGCCCCTTTACAGCTTGTGCATAGTGATTTATGTGGCCCACTTCCAGTTGTTTCATTCTCTGGCTACACATATTTCTTAACTTTCATTGATGATTTCTCCAGATGCACTTGGGTATACTTCTTAAAACTCAAGAGTGAAGTATTTAACATGTTCTAGGCCTTTAATGCCTTTGTTGAGAAACAATATGGACATCAAATTCTTAAGCTAAGATCTGATAATGGTGGAGAATATGTTAACAATAAATTCATAAACTTTTGCACTGAGCATGGAATTCAAATTCAACATATTGTTGCATATACTACACAACAAAACGGTGTAGCTGAAAGGAAGAAACACACCTTAAAGGAAATGGCTAATTGTATGCTTCAATCTAAAGGACTTAGTCTTAATTTTTGGGCAGAAGCAATTAAATGTGCAAATTACATAGTAAATCACACTCCTACTAATTTTTTAAAGAATATCACTCCAAAAGAAGCATGGAGCTCAATTAAACCATATGTAAGTCACTTTCGTGTTTTTGGAAGTGAAGCATGGGCCCATATTCCCGATGAGAAACATAAAGCCTTAGAACCTAAGAGT
This sequence comes from Pinus taeda, assembly GCA_000404065.3. Classification (NCBI taxonomy): domain Eukaryota; kingdom Viridiplantae; phylum Streptophyta; class Pinopsida; order Pinales; family Pinaceae; genus Pinus; species Pinus taeda. The sequence goes on from APFE030228374.1 coordinate 43,584, forward strand.
GAAAAATGTATTTTTTGTTATATATTCTGAAGATGTCAAAGGATATAGACTTCTTTCACCTAAATCCAAAAAAATTATCATTAGAAGATGTAAAGTTTGCTGAAAATATATCAGCCTGCAAGCCTAGTTCGACGGATGTGCCACCTCTCTCTATCCCTTCTACTGCTGAAAATGTTTCTTCTTCAGACGATGACAACGAGGATGACAATCACCCCCCACCTTCTTAGGATCCTCCTTAAGCTACTTAGCTTCCAAAATGGGTTTGTGCTACTCGGGATGTAGCAGGTTCTCTTACAGGTGATCCTATAGATCAGTGATGTACACGTTCTCAGTTCGATAGAGCCTCTTCTTTACTGGTTCAAGCTTTAACAAATTATGATCCTGACACCTTTGCAGAAGCTTCAGGCCATCCAGATTGGGAAGTAGCTATGAATGAAGAATATTGTTCATTATTGGCAAATGATACATGGGATCTTGTTCCTCTTCCAAAGGGAAGAAGACTTATTAGATGTAAATGGGTTTATAGAACCAAGTTTGGACCAGATGGAAAAGTTGATAAACTTAAAGCTTATCTTGTTGTTAAGGGATTTTCACAAGTTGAAGGCATTGACTATATTGAAATCTTCTCTCGTGTTGCCAAAATGAACTCTATTCACCTTGTTGTTTCCCTTGCTACCTCTTTCAAATGGGAAGTCCATCAGATAGATGTTAAATCTGCCTTCTTGCATGGGGACTTGCATGAAAAAATCTATATGGAACAACCTCCTAGCTTTATACAAATAGACTCCAGCCTTGTATGTTGGCTTAAGAAATCCCTTTATGGTCTCAAGCAAGCCCCTCGGGCTTGGTATGCCAAAATGGATAGCTTTCTTTTAGATTATAGCTTTTCTAGGTGTCATTCTGACATTACTGTCTACACCAAGAAAGTGGGTAAGATTCTTATCATTATTGTTCTTTATGTTGATGACCTTATCCTTACTGGTAGTGATCCAAACCTTATAAACCATGCGAAGTCCAGCCTTAAAAAGTAGTTTGAAATGATAGACTTATGACACTTGCATTATTTTCTTGGTGTTCATGTCTTGCAATCCAAGGAAGGTATTTACCTTTGCCAACCCAAGTATGCCTGTGATCTTCTACGCCACTTTCACGTGGAAGAATGTAAGCCAACCCCTTCTCCCTTTCAGTCTAGAGCCAAAATTTCAGTCACTTATACTTCCCCTTAAGTTGATGCTACTTTATACCATCAACTTGCAAGCAAACTTTTGTATCTGACCCATACTCGTCCTAACCTTTCCTTTGATGTTGGCCTTATTGCTCGATTTATGCAAAACCCACATGAATGTCACTAGGAAGCAGCTAAAATAATACTTCATTATGTTCTAGGTACAGTTCAATTTGGGATTCATTATAGTGCATAAGCATCTCATCTATTGGTTGGTTTCATTGATTCTGATTGCGCTGGTGACCCTGATGATTGAAAGTCTACTGCAAGTTATGTCTTCACTCTTGGTTCTGGACCTATTACATGGGCTTGCAAGAAACAAAGTGCCATTTGTCTTTCTTTAGCAGAAGTAGAGTATCATGGCGCTGTAGAAGCTAGTAAGGAAGTCCTGTGGCTTCGTCAGATCCTGTTAGAGTTTGGATTTCAGCAGCAACATCCAACTACACTTTGGTGTGATGATCAAAGTTCCATTCAACTATGTATAGATCCAGTCCAACATCAACGTAACAAACACATTGAAATACACATGCACTTCATCAGAAAGCTCATTCATGACCATGTTCTTGAAGTGCAATATTGTTCAACAGATGATCAAGTTGCAAACATCTTTACAAAAGCTCTCATAGAGGTGAAGTTTACTAAACTTTGATTTATGGTTGGAGTTCAAGAAGTTGTCACTAAGGGGGGATAGGCTCTAATGCCTCCTTCCTTCTCCTATTGTGTCATATTTGTACATCCTTCAATCCTATCCCAAGTTGGTCTTAAGGGGGGATGTTAGGATATTCCGACACATAGGAAATAGTTAAGTATAACTTAGTCTAGTGTAGAGTTAGGTAAAGTGTGTTTCTTTACTATGAACTTTTTTAACTTACAATCCGACGATCATGATATGTTCTAGACATGAAGTGATCCGATGGTTCATTCTCTCCTCGATATTACCGACACTTGTTCTGTGGCTCAACACCAATTTGGTCCATGATCTCTATTTAAAGAGCATGGAGGGCCATTTGTAGGGCGACCATTCATGAGAGAAGCTTATGTAAATTTTCTTTCTTTTATTAATAAATTTCCTGAAGTAGCCATGTTGGCTTAGGCCTTGGACTGTTTCCCTCTTTGAGGGTTTTAACCACGTCAAGAATATTGGTGTATTGATCTATGATCTGTTTGTGAGCGGTGTCCTTTGGTGTTCTATCTGAGGAAATTACCATGTAAATTTCTAGGGGAAGGTGAACCACTCGTCCTGTTCTAATATAGCGTACTCTATAGGGGAAGGTGAACCACTCACCCTATGTTCACATATTGGGGTATGTACTCCACAGGGGAAGGTGAATCACTCACCCTTTGCTCATATATCTCCAAGAAGTACCTCAAGCCCCCAAGAGCTCCCAAAGTTCAATGTTCAACCCAATCAAGATCCCTCCATATAAGGAATGCTTCTCTCTGAAGGCTAAGAACTTTGCCTTCCCTAAGGCTTTGTGAGGATATCAACAACCTGACCATCCGTCCATGGGAGCCTCAGTGCTCCTCCCAGTAGCATATAGATGTATGATGGCACACAACTCACCAAAGAGCTTCTTCAAAATACAATGTCTTACAACTATCCATTCTAGCAACAATGATTTTAGAAATCCTCTGTTTCTTGTACATCTAGGATACCAAATGAAAATCATCCTAAAGAAAATATTTAACTAATATTACTCCCACTCACCCAAGGAGGCCACAAACCTAAGATTGTCTAATTCATGAAGGTGTCCCAATGCTTGTTCTACACAATTTTATTTCATACAATCAGACTCTCTCTAGTTTAAGGTGCATGTTGTAATACAAAGGATACTTCAAACAATTTATAGTGATGATGCATAGCTCTCATTCCAATGATTCGAGAAGTCATCAATTTCTAAACTTGGTTCTCACATTATATTATGTTATGCATGGAAACCTTTATCAAGCTAGGAACTAAATAATATGTCACATTGAAAGCTCTTCAATCTTGTCACCTCTTTATTGCCAATGCCAATTAAGGTTTATGAAAGAGGGCCTTAGCCAATATTATTTGCGCAAATGATCAAAAGACATATGCTTGAATCATAGTCTTTCAATTGTGTTGTATTCCATATTGACAGATATAGCCTTCAAGAGTGTTCAAACAAAAATTACTATTAGCAGATACATACTTTATATTTCGGTAATTAGACATATTTTCCAGGGATTATTACGCACCATAATTTATGGAATTATTTGCATTCTTTAGGTAGGAGTAAACCTTTTATACGTTGTACGTAAAGATTGTAACAACCCCAAAATTTTAAAACTCTATTGTGGCCTTTCTCCACCAAAGCTCTAATACCATGTTAATTTTATGGTTTGCAACAATTACTTCAATGTATTATCATCATTGAAAATAATTGTAGATTAAACATCAAAAATACATACACGAAGATATATGATAATTTGATTACAATTGAGGGTCCCAATTATATACAATTACAATTGAGGGTCCCAATTATATACCTAGGTAGGTACCCATTCACAAATGGTCATGTCCTTGGAGACATGATTCTTCAACACTAATTATTAGTTAATTATTCATTATTTATGATGTTATTATTTATAGTTATATATATATTATATATATATATATATATTATTTTTATATTATTTATATATATATTTTATTCATAATAGGCTTCTAGGAAGGGGAATTATCCCCTAGTTGCACTCTTTAACAATCTTTGACTTTGGTGAGCACTAAATCTAAAGCTTTATGTATACATACAATTGCTTTGCTACCTTTTATTTTAGGAGATACCATGTCTTCAAACCCTAAGGGAAATACAAATATAAATCTTATCATGCCAAAGGAATTTTTCGAGGCACAACTTCTCTCAAAACATGTTTTCCAAAACCAAGGGTTATGACCAAATTGCCTCTAACCACCTATGCTCTCAAACCATATTACAACCCATCCTCATTCCATATTACACATGTTGTCAATCATGGTTATATAGTAGTAGATACAAACCTCTTGATATCTCCGTTGAGTCACTATGTAAGATTATTTTGGAGTTTGATTTGACCCATCATCTTAATTTACCTATCCACACATACCGATAGCAAAAATTATCTTGAATAAAAAGATAGAGAAAAAAGTTTAGTTCAATTCAATAGTATTATATAAATCCATCAAATTAAATCTATCGCTGTTGCCCAATACCAACAACAACAATAACAACAATGAAAGAAAGGCTATTCTATATACAACATGTGGATTTTTTGATAACAAATCCATTCCCAACCAATATTGACTCTAATTTATGATGCATATAAATAGAATTATGATGTAGATAAAAGGATTGGTCACTACAATTTCATCCAATTAGTTGTAACTATACATTGTAGTGTTTTTCATATACTTTGAAATTCCCTATGGATATGATAAATTTGATTTAAGGCAAGGGATAATCCTAGCCCTTTGATTGAGTATGTTTCATCAAGCAATAAGTTGGATACCCATTCACCATGTTTACCCATCACATTACTTAATATGGTCCCTATTGAAAACTCAAAAGAAGCACAACATAGACTATCACTAAAGAAATACGGTAGAGATTCTTGTAATAAAGATATATTTTCTTGCTACAGTTTTATCCAATCATTCACAGTTGCATTGTGGTGTTTCTCATAGACTTTAAATATGCCTATTAACATGATCTCTTAGTTCTAAGGGATAATCCTAGCCCATTGATTGAGTATAACACCTCAAGTGTTAGGTTGGATACCCATTCACCATATTTACCCATCACAGTACTCATGATGGTTCATAATTGAAATCTTAGAGAAAGTGCCCCATTGACAGTTGGTAGATAAATCTAGTAGAGCTTCTTATAAATAAAGATATGCTTACCTTAGCCACAAAGGTGTAGATCATCTAGAAAATCATGTTATGTAAGGATTATGAGGTCCTTTGTTCCAAACATGACTTACCTATCTCCACGTTAGGGGAAAGCATGGTGCACATAGTGGTTAAAGTGGTAGTAAATGGAATCAACCCTATGTCATGCAAGTATGAGACTTCCCCATTTGTCAATTCCACTAGTCACAAACAAAACAATATGATTTCCTTTGCCAATGGATTGGAACCATATAGAAATCATATGGAACATCTATAAGAATCAAATTGGATTACACAATAAGGAAAAATAAAGGAATACGATTCTATATAAATTGAATTGGTGTTGTGTGAAAATGGCATTTTCTAGCCACATACATGCAATACCATGGCTTAACAATACCACATGTTAAAAAAAACACACAACTCATTTTATATGACACTTGTTGATACAAATTTTTAAAATTAATTAATTTAATTTAAGGGGAAAAATGTGTAACCACTTTGAAGATAAAATATTACATGGAGGTTAGATCTCTACCATTTTAGGGGATGGTAGGACTTTAACCTCCACATAATATTTTAAAATATTCTTAATAGTAGTCACAAATCAAAGGTTAATATTTATTTTAAAATTATTTATGCATTTTCTACCATTTTAATTAAATTGATTAATTAGAAAACATGCCATATGAACATGAATTATGGTTTTTTGAGCATATGATATCATTAAGCCATGGTATTGTAACAAATCTTATTTACAATTTAAGAATCTCCATAGTTAAGAATCTTTCTTTTTTATATAAATTTTTATAATAATAATAATAATTATTATTATTTAAAATAGTAATTGCCTTGAGAGCCACTCTCTAGCCCTATATAGAAGAGATGTTGTAATGTCATGTTATGTGTTTAAAATAAAATGAAATAAAAATTAAAACTAGCCTAGATCCATCTTCATTTCAGATCTACCAAGCGTCGAGAAGGATCAAGTCCAAAGTTTGTTTGTTTTTTTTAGTTTATGTGAGTCTTGAGATGACTAGCACGACTAATATGTAGCTTAAGTATTCGTGACCCAGGGGAATCTAAGCCATCAAAATCACCCAAGGATTGCACCTGGTCTGGGCCACACCAACCCTTAGCATGGTTGGATTTTTTCCCACGGAGTTTCAAACCGGTGACATGTACACCATGGAGTGCATTAACATAACACCATGCCACCATTTGCTCAAGTCTCGAGTTAATTTTTAATTTTAATTATGTATAATTAAAAAACGTAATTATTATTTTTTAATGTTGACTTAGTCAACATAACGTAACATTACATAACACCTTATATAACTAACTTTTACAACATTGCTACCATATTGGGTTGTAGAACACCTCTCAACACAATTGAAAAATAATAATTAGTTTTCATGAAATCTATATTAACTCGATTTTCTTATTTTGAATTTTATATCACTTTTGAATTTATATGAATTTTTATTAATTTTTGCTGGGTAGTTTAAGTAAACTTGACCAGCGCAAATTACCGATGATTTTTAGCTTCAGGTTTATGAGAACTCATGGTATTGAGCCATCATATTCGTGTGGAATATGGGAAAAGACTATAGGTAAACATGTCCTTTGGTGATGTTATGTGAAAAAACAAAATTTTTCATTTTTTTTTTTTGTGTTTTTGATCCAGGAGGATCCGTCGATCCAATTGCACAAGTGTTCAAAGTGTCATCACCAGTGTTCATGGGTGACGTTCAATGTCGTCGCTTCAGTTCAGTTTCGACAGTGTTGGTTATGATCAGGTTGTTCAGGTAATGTTATGGTTTCATGGCGTTTAATGAAGATGGTTTAACGCTTTGTTGTCGACTTGAGTTCATCAACAATTCCCCAGGGTTTGGTCGACGACATGTGTTTTGTCGTTCGACTTTGTAGGTTTGATGTGTTGACATCAATGTCGTCAATGGCATAGATTCATCGACTGAGTTGTCGTTCCAAAGATAGCTGGATTCAAAGATGTGCGTGGGTTGTCATCGTGGTAGAGGATCGATATCGTCTTTTGTCGACGAATGACATGGGTTTGTTGTCATCATGTGACGATTTCACGAACATCGTATTTTGACACAATTGTACACATGGGTTCTTTTAAATAAATCCCAATCTATGTACAAACCCTAAATCTAAGCCTAAATTCTTCAAACCCTGAATCCTATGGCCAAATCCTATGCTACACATCAAAACCTAGCCTAAAACTACGCTAAAACCCTCACCCTAATACATTAAACTATGTATTAATAAACCTACACCTAAGATTCTAACCCTCTCGGCCTACAAACATTTTAAAAACATTGCAAAAATGTAATAACAGTCCCTAACTACAATCGCAGTGGGACTGTTAACATGTGAATGTGCATTGGTAAACCACTGGGTTAACAAAAACCAATAGTCGCTGATTATGACTGCGTCTGAGTTCATGTGACCTGTGTTATTTGTAAACCGTCGGAGATATGGCTGATCATTTTGGGTTAACCACCAGTTCGTAGACTGCGGTGGAGGTTTGGCAAGTGAACGAAGACAGTTTTAACCATAACTGCAAACCTTAATTGCATAAGAACTGTCAACATGTGACAAGTCAAGTTTGCAGTTGACCGTCGGGGTTTACAGAGCTACAGAGTTCTCACTGCAATGGAGACTATGGAGCAAACAACGGCATGTGACTGCCACTGCCACGGTCACCATAACAGTTAGTTGGAAACAAAACCACTAGCACTTAAACCACGGAAAACAGAGCCAGTCACATGGATCGTTAGCACCTCCGCTTGGTTTCCCTAACCACTTGCGGTTTCAGGATTAACCAAGGTCTATTTTTGGGTTTTTCGTTCAGTTTATTTTGAAAACTAATTCGGTGATCTTGTGACTAAACCCTAAGGTGTCCCTATGCTACTAGACCGAACCAAATCAACACCTAAAGTCAGCTGATGCATCCCCAAAACTAGCTAGGGAGTTTTTGATGAACCTGGAGGCCTTTAAAAGGCGGATTTTGTCCATGAAGAACATAAGAGTGGTTTTCAGGTTTTGTATGCAGGTTCTGGAGGTTAGAGACTCATTTTGTTTTCAGGGTTTCGGGAGCATCTGGAGTCGGATTTGGAAACCGTAAGCGGTGTTGGAAAGCTGGTTCAGAGAGCTATATGATGACAGAGGTCATAATTTCCTGTATGCAAGTTTACTCTATCCAAATCTCTGTGTAATCGACTTCTTCTTCTCATTCCTAATAAAAACAGTCGTCCATCTTGAAAGCAGACCCAAAGACATAGTGCATCAGGGATGAACTCTGTAATCAATCTTGATGTCTGGTATAATTGTGTTTTCGTTGTTTTCACTTATGTTTTGCATCTTCATTATGGTTTATCAATTGTCGTAAAGTGTTATTCTCCAATAGTTTTCCTCTATTTCCGTGCTTTCAGTTATCATTCAAATCACTAATGGCTAATCAATTTGACATCAGTTTTTAGTATATGGTCATATCAGATCATATAATTTGGTATCAGAGCAGGTTTCATTTGTAGAATGTGCCATTGAATGTTAACCAGGTCAAAGTCGCAACAAGGAGAAGATATCCTTGAGCATATCGATCCAGAGATTGGAAAGCGACTAGTCGTTCAAAAATCAACCATGTCAGTACTAGATGCAGGTGAAAACACTGAGACTAAGATGAGAGAAGAGCCGTTTTAGCAGGAATTATTAACCGTGCAACAAATGTTGGGAGAATTGTATGAAGACAAGAAGGTGAGAGATGCAACTTCTTCTTCATAGGCATCTAAGAAGGACAAAGGTAAAGGGAAGGCTGATAAACCTCCTTCACCTCCATCATCTCCATCATCCTCTTCTTCTTATTCTTCTTCTAGTGTAAAATCTAAAATGGAGAAGAAACCTAAGAAAACATCTCTTTTGAAACTTGATGTTAAATTTGAGTTACCTGTTTATGATGGTGAAATGAATCCTAAAAAGTTAGATAACTGGATAAAGCAGTTAGAAGTGTATTATCGCATTCAAAACATTTCTAAAGATAAAACTAAAATTTAGTTAGCTACACTTAGAATGGGAGGAACAACTTTAATCTGGTGGGAAAGTAAAACTTAGCTAGATGTAAAGCATAAAGGAAAAGTCATCTCTTCATGGTCTAAGTTTTTGAAAGCTCTTAGGAAACAATTCTATCATTTAGGATACATGCAACAAGTTGTTATTGATTGGTAGCGTCCGAGGCAAGGTAACAGGCAGAGTGTTCAGGAGTTCAGGAAAAAAGGATTGGCACTTGGTATTTCATTGGAAACACGTGAAACTTTGTTAAAAAACATCGACAGTTTACATTCATATTTGCAACATACTTTATTGATGTTTAATCCTAATGATTTTGATGAGGTGTGTGTTTAGGCCACACATATTGAATCAGGTGGTAGACCATTCAAGTTGTCATCTCAGTCATCTAAAGAGTTGGAAACCAGAGATTCCAGTGACAATAAGGGGAAGAACATTTCGAAGAGAAAGAAATCAACGATCGTTTAGAAGGAAAGACCTACTTGTTCTCATTGCTAGAGAATCAATCATGATGAATTGAAGTGCTGGAAACTTCATCTAGAACTTAATCCCAAAAAGTTCCTTAAGGCAAAGGATGAAAAGAAGGCCATTGCAAGTCCAACAGGATCTGGGTTCAGATTCAGGTGATGAAGGGAGGATAACTGACATGGTTACAACAGGTAAAACTTCTGATACTGGTTCAAGTTCGAAAACTAATGTATCTTCTTCAAACATAAATCCTCCACATGAGGATAAAAGAGTTGAACTCTTCCACATAAGGATAACTTCTAAGAATACAAAGATTGACACAATGTTTGACAGTGGATCTCAAGCAAATTTAATAATTGAACATATAGTTAATCAATTGGGATTGGAAACACAGAATCATCCAAGACCATACCCATTAGGTTTGATTAATAAATCAACTCAGATACATGTCACAAATTAGTGTTGGTTAAAATTTGCAATTACATTTAAGTACATTGATGAAGTGGAGTTAGATGTGGTCCCAGTAGACATATGTGGAGTTGTCTTAGGAAGTCATTATCTTTATGATAGAGATGCAGTGTTTTACAAAAGAGAAAATAAATATCACCTAAAGAAAGAAGGGGTTGAATTTATTGTTAGGGCACATAAAGTCAAATCAAACTTGGATTTAATTGTTACAAATCAAATCAAACAGTTAATAAGTTCAAGTCAATATGTACTCATGTTGATCCGGACTTAAACAGGAACGCAACAACTTACAGAGATAACCATAAACATAGATATGCAGTGGAAATAATACTTCATTTCATTAATGTAAAATACTGAAATATGCTTACAAAGAGTAATGGAAATAAACCATCTAGGGTGATGGTAGCTTATCTCTGAGAAGAGATGTGGTGGCTACATGCCTTTGAACTGTGTTACAATGAGGCTCGAAGGCCTATTTATTGTTGAGAAACAATGGAAAACCATTAACATTCCAAAACCTAACCCTAGAAGATGAAACGCCAAGCTGTGGGCCCTATTTGGGTAAATTGGTACATCAACTTCCCGGGGTCATAAATTTGGCATACGATCTTCGTTTGACGCGCATAGTATCTCGTTAGAAAGATCTATCTGAGAAATACAACTTTAGGAAGAGCAACATTAGTCCATGGACCCATGTTGCTCCCAATTTTCCCAAAAATCATCGTTTAGGGCCTCAAAACGGCTCCGGAAGTTCAGCACCCGAAAAATTGCTAAAAATAGTAAACTAGGCTACAATTAAGGAAACTGAAAAGCTGAAAGAAAGAATTTTGGGGGTCCAAGTGGATTTGGAAGGTCGCCACCAATATCCACCTGGATCATTCCTCCCCCCTTAGGAAGCAATGGTCCCCATTGCGTTGAGTTCCTCCATGAGATGAG
>APFE030228374.1:55313-73825 GCA_000404065.3 Pinus taeda
TTGAACACTGGGTGTAGGCCAAGGAATGGGGGAATGCTGAGCTCAAATGCATTGTCTCCCATAGCCTTGGTAATGGTGTAAGGACCATATCGGAGTGGTTTGAGTTTTTGATAGGCTCTGGTAAGGTGTTCCTTTTGCAAATGCAACCAGACTTTGTTGCCCACTTGAAGCTTTTGTGGTACGCCTGTGGGTGAGGAGAAGTTGTTCTTGTGTTCTATCATGACCATATCCCTTTGTTGTTGCTGCTGCGTGGAGGAACCCTTCGCAGGGGTCATGGATGTGGTGACGATCTTCCCCTTACTTTGGGAGTGAACCAGACAAATGAATTTCTTGGTCTGGGAGATGAGTCTGCTGCCTTTCTTAGCAGTGATCAAAGAGGTGGCAGTAGGTGGGGCTACCTCCGGTATCCTATACAATGAATCATCCAAAGAAATAATAACATCGTGAGGCCTTGACTCATACACAGCATGTCGCCTCCACAAGTATGGCTGGCCTAATAGTACATCACAAACATCCAGAGGTGTAACATCACACAATACCTCGTATGTGAAGGGCTTGATACTGTAGGGAAGGCAACACTGCTGGTGGACTTTGAGATCTCATCCTTCATGAAGCCACCCAATACTATACGACTGTAGGTGTGGTGTAGTCGGTAGGCCCAACTGCTTCATGACCTCTGCTAAAACGAGGTTCTTTTGGCTGCCACTATCGATAATGAATTGCAACGGCAAGCCCTTCACCCACATCTGTGAGTGGAAAAGACACTCCCCTTCCTCTGGATTTTTGGGCTCATTTTTCTGGATCTTGGCGGTGGCAACAATGGCGCTTGGATCTGCATCAATGATCTGCTTCCCCTTGCCATTCCCCTTGTCAGGTTTTGGCTTAGGGTTGGAACATGCATCTGATTCGGAAGCCTTCAACTCGGCCACCAATGACTGCTTGGTCCGAAACTCACTTGTGTTGTGAGTTGGGCTCTTGTGGAACTCACACCACTTTCCTATGTCCTTCTTCGACTTTGTGGTGTTATTATTTTCTTGCGGCTTTGACAGGTTGCCTTGGGTCACCCCGCCTTGGCTTTGTCCTTTGGTTTTCGTATTTGCATATCCAAAGGCTCGCTTCTTTTGTTTGAACTTTTGCTCGATTTTGATAGCGTATCGGTATGCAGTGCTGAGCGAGGAGATGTTCAGGAACTCCATCTCTTCCTGGATGTATCTATGTAGGCAGCCACGATATTTAAGTACCAAATGCAGATCAAAATCTTTGATACCCAACTATGTGCGAAGGGTATGAAAAATGTTTGTGAACTCTGGCACATCTTGGTATCATCCCTAGCGCAGTGTGGTCCATTTGATGTATTTGTCCTCATAGCTTTTGACAGGGTAGTATTGCTCCTTGACGGCATCCCAGAATGAATCCCAAGTGGGTGCGGCTGAAAATAGTGAGCCTGTACCTTCATTCTTCTGCTCGTAGTAGGTTTCCCATTAGTCCTTGACGTGGGGGGCTACTTTGAGAAGAGCCAAAACAATATTTTCCCAACTCGAAAATTCATGAATAGAAAAATACCCATCTAGCAAATTTAACCATTTATCTACAGCATCTGCATCTATTTGACCCTTGAAGATGGGGATTTCAAAATTAATTTGTACCTTAAAGGGTGTGGGGTTTCCAGAGTAGTTGTTGGAAGCGGATGCGCCGCCTCTGGGTAGCCGCTGAAGGATCTGCGCAAAGTTGTCCATCATCACATTCCTTTGTCGCTCGAGGGCTTCTTCGAGCAAGATTTTGATAGGATCTCCTGCCCCCTGGTCTTTCTTCTCATCCACCATGGGAAGCCATCGGGATTTTCGAGGCTGGTCTTGTAAAGGTTCGACCAGTTCAAGCCCTAACTCCTTATATCCCGACCTCGTTGGGGACATGCAAAGAAAAACAAAGAAAAAACAGACCGCTCTAATACCACTGATCTATATTTAAACAGGAACGCAACAAATTAAGAGCTAACCATAAACACAGATATGCAGCAGAAATAATACTTCATTTCATTAAGGTAAAATACTGAAATATGCTTACAAACAGTAATGGAAATAAACTAGCTAGGGCGATGGTAGCTTATCTCTGAGAAGAGATGTGGTGGCTACATGCCTCTAAACTATGTTACAATGAGGCTCGAAGGCCTATTTACTGTTGAGAAACAATGGAAAACCATTAACATTCCAAAACCTAACCCTAGAAGATGAAGCGCCAAACTGTGGGCCCCATTTGGGTAAATTGGTACATCAACTTCCCGGGGGCGTAACTTTGGCATACGATCTCCGTTTGATGCGCATAGTATCTCATTAGAAATATCTATCCAAGAACTACAAATTTGGGAAGAGAAACATCAGTCCATGGACCCATGTTCCATGGACCCATATTGCTCCCAAATTTCCCAAAAAACGTCATTTAGGGCCTCAAAATGGCTCTGGAAGTTCAGGGCCCGAAAAACTGCTAAAAATAGTAAACTGGGCTACAATTAAGGAAACTGAAAAACTGAAAGAAAGAATGGTGGGGCTCCAAGTGGATTTGGCAGGTGGCCACCAATATCCACCTAGATCAGGGATTCCCTACACTGTCTCTCTCTCTACCTCTCCATCCACATCTATCTCTACCCAATCATTCAGTTCTTGCTACTCCACATTGGGGCTCCTATAGCAAGGTCTCATCCAAGAGGTTGGGTACCTCAAGGATCCTTCCCCTCCTCCTTGGGAAAATCACTCTATATTGCCCCACCTCCTACCTGGAGGTATGGATGTATGTGATCCCTCAACCCACCTGGCTCAAAGTTTCCCCCTATTGGAGGTCTCTGCATGAGTAGATGTCTCTACTCTATCTCCACTCAGCTCCCAATGTTGTGGCTGCTCCACAACCTCCTGAAGTTGTTGCACCAATTGTGGCTCCTCCACAATCGTCTGAGACTTCTTCTGGCTCTGCATGTTGAGAGGTAATATACCCTCCCTCTCAACCACCAAGTCTCCATCAATTGCCTTGTTGCTCAAGGCTTTGCATGCATCTTGAACCTCAAGAGCATACAGGTTCTTGACCTGTGACCTAATCTGCTTCACCTGTCTAGTGATGATGTGTCTAAGGAAAACTTTTCCCTTACTGAAGACTACATCATAGCCTCTATCTTCCAACATCGTGATCGACACCAATTTTCTCCTCAATCCTGGTACATACTTGACATCGGTCAAGGTAAGGCGAGATCCATGCTCCCTCTGAAAAATAACCGTGCCTACACCTAAGACATTATACTTCTCATCATTACCTATCGCTATGAGTATCTGGAGATCTTTCTCCTCCAAAGTACTGAACAAATTCTTGTCATCGGTCATGTGGAAAGAAGCTCCACTATCAAGAAACCAACCACTTCCCACCATGGATGAAACCATGCATGCGAAAAGCGTGAAATCCAACTCAAACTGTGAAGCAAGTGCCTCACCTTCAGATCCTTCCCCAGATCCCTTCTTGGATTTCCTCCGTGGCTAATTTGCAGCATAATGGCCGACCTTATGACAACGAAAGCATTGCACTTTCGATTTGTCAACCTTCTTCCCATCATTGAAAGAACTGGATTCGGAAAGAGAAACCTTTTCCTTCCCCTTCTTCACCTTACTCGCTAAGGCACAATTCTCCTCATCATGCATGGATGAAGAACTGCCTCTGGTGCTCCGTCTGATATCCTCTTGCATCAAATCCAACCATAGTCGTTCCCAATCTGGCAGTTTCTCCCTTCCATTCACCAAGTCCTGGTAGCTATGCCAGCTCTTACGAAGGCCAAGGAGTGCTAGACTCACCATATCCTTATCTAATGTCATGACCCCTACACTTGCAAGCTCATCCCTGCATGTGATAAGCTTGGTCAGATACATAGAGATCGTCTCATCCCTTTCACACTTGATCTTTCGAAGTTTGTCCTTCAGTGCCAGCTTCCTCTGATCACTGCTATTCTGATATACATCTTTCAATGTTTTCCACATTGCATGCGAAGTCTCCTTCCCATGGAGGCTCGAGACAATGTGATCTCGCACTCCCTCCAAGAGAATTCTCCTAGTTCTAGCCACACACTTCCTCCATTCCACCTGCTCAGTCTTGTCAATAGGCCTAGGAATTTCTTGATCAATTGAAATCCTTAAGGCCATTATCTTCCAAAATTGCCTCCATGTTATCCTTCCAAGATATATAGTTTAAGATGCCACCAAGGGCATACTCAAGCCTCAAACCATAGAACGTCATACATGAAATAAATGTGATAAGAACTTGAGATCTATATCCCAAATAATAAACTTTGAATATCTCTTGCTAGTATATTGTTCTTTCTTAATCATATGTGCTCCGATACCATGTAGAATTTTGTAGAATTTTTCTACACATCAGCTAGCTACGATACCATGTAGAACTTTTTCTACAAACCAGCTAGCTCTGATACCATGTAGAAATTTACCACCTGTAGATCACCTGGTAATGCAATATACTAAAGAAAAACACTTGATCTACTTCTGCAAACAATTTAACAGAAGCTTAATCGAATTCATGAGCAACATCAAGTAGAAACATGCATAACTCATCAAGAGAAATAATCACACATAACACAAGATATATTCAAGGGAAAGCGCCAACATAAAACCCCAACCATGTATTATCAATCAAGTGAAAATCCTCTTCAACATACAAAAATAACCAGCTTAATAGCTATCCTGCTCTCTCTGTAATTAGAAGATCCTGATGATCTTCAATTAGAAGATATGTCTCATGAACCAACCAAGCCCTGTTTATATAGGCTTTACCTATGGTGCTTACATAGTTTGCTTAGGAAATAATAGCAAAAGCATATGCTATTAATTCCAAACATACCAAAATAACCAATGGTCCAACTACGTAATTCTTGAGGACACTAGTTCCTCAACCATGCAAAAACTATGTACTAGAAATAGTTAAGCATCTGATAGTACATTGTCCCACATCTGATCTCAACTAGGTCTCTGACAAAACTGACATGCAACAGTTATCCATGAGTGAATCCTCAGTTATCTAAAATAATATTTTTCACATGCATGCAAGCATTAACAAACTATATTTTATTATTCTAACAACTTATTAAAATAATCTAACTGGACTTGACTAGTTATAACTAAGTCAACTGATTCTCTCATTATAGAACTCATACTTATTCCCTCAGTCAGTGGAGGAAATTAAGGATAAATTCCTCAATCAGTGGGACAACTCATGTGCATGCTCACAAAGACTTCAAATTCGAATTTCCTTAACTAATTAACTCAACTGAATTAATTAATTAATATTTCCAACTGTTGTTAAGACCAAAATTAATTTTACTTCCTATAGATAGACTATGGACTACTATAAATAGGAAGGGACCTAGAAATGCTATTTTTAGAAATTTCTATTTTTAGCAGTTTCAACTCTCACCCAATGTGGCCAATGACCTCACCAGCCAAACTACTATTTTTAGACATACTATTTTTAACAAGTCTATTTTTAGCACATTCTAAATTTAACATTTCTTGTTGCACATTTTTCAACATGTAATCCCTTTTCTGCTTTCTTTCCACATTGTATGCATTCAAAAAATAACATCCATTTGATTTAAATTAATCATAAATCATGCAAAACACATTAATATTCATTGTGTTCAAACCAACCAGGAGAGACTCCAAACCCTAGAATTTATGCTCCAGAATAAAGAGGAATTTATTAAAGGGTCTAATCAATCGTAAGTCAAGATCAGGAATATCAATAATAACAAGTCAAACCTTTCAAGAAATATTCTCCTCACACCAACTCGAAGGAAACCAAAAGAGCCTATTGTGCATTAATTCATCACAACCATACTTTATTCCTATTCTGATTGTGTTTCTATTCTTAAATTATTTTACCCGTGACCTGAATTTATTTTTAGATCAAAGATACAGGATAATATCGATGGAAAAACATTCAGTCAAAGAGGTTTGAAAATATTTTGTTCTTGCACTATGTTAATATTCAACTGGTTGCTTGAGGTTTTTATGATCGAAGGTATCTAAGATTTCTTTATGTTCGAGTCTTATAATCCCAAATTAAGTTCCCCTCACTCAAATGTTAAAATTAACATATAGATCCTTGAGAAGGAAACAACAACCATTTAAGAGGTAAACCTTCAAAGCTATTATGTTCTTCAACTTATAACCATAATAAGTTACCCTCGCTTAAATGCTTAATCAACAAGAAATTCAAAGGAACAATATCAAATGATTCTAGAACCCTGAATCTGAAACTAGCCAATACTTAACAATGCAAATCTTATATCAATATCATAAAATGTAAAAGACTAAAATTCAGTTAAAGGTTTTTTTAAAAGAAGAATATGCAAGTGTATGACAAACGTAGATCAATGTAACACTAAATACTTAACTCTCATAATATTTCAATCTTCAGAGAAATGACTTGAACTTGAAATTGACTAAGGAAAATAAAATTGAAAAGGATCATAAATAATTCTCAAAAGAATACTCTAAACTTCAATAGACTTAACCAAGAAAACAATACCATAAACCCTTTTGAAACTCACACCACTCGTTCTAGATCTGGATTGTATCACTCTCAAACCAAATGCATCAAATGATTAGAGCATATAAATAAAGTGTGCACATTGATACAAACAATATATCACCAGTTTCACACTCCACAATTGTTTTCATAAAAATTCATACAAACTATGATATTTACTAAAGGATAACAAGCAAGGTTGGTTGGGCCCTAGACAACTAGCTCGTTTCCTTTTAAGGAAGAGAATAAACTATAGAGTATTGAGAGACATTAACAAGATTAAACACAAATATTTATTAAACCTATCATTAAAGCTTCCTTTATTGATCAGAACCTAGTTCAATACATTCTATGCTTGGTGGTCTAGTTCCAGAAGATCTTGAGCAATACAAAAATTCAACTTAACAACATATAAAAAGTAGCAGTAGTATTTCCACCTAATACATCCAATAGCCTAGAATATATAGGCATTTACAATGAATACCGTGGCTATATTCAGCCTGTATAGGAGAAAAATAGGAAACTAATCTAATAGTATTTCCCAACAATAAATCTTCATTTAGCTACCATTTAACAGTAAGATTCCTAAATCAAGCCGATTTTTTTCAAAGGGAGACTCTTATCTAGAGTTCATTGCTGAAAATCAGGAAAGATAAGTGCACCTTTCCTTCATTGGAATCCAGAGAAATATTAACAAAACTGCTAGCTGACTCTTTCTTCAACATCCAAACCCTAATACATGAATCTCAAACTTAGTATAGGAATCCATAACCAAATTATGTCTCATGTTTTTACCATGTGCACTTCATAGTTTATTAGAGGCTAGCTCAAAATAAAAAATAAAAAAACCCTTAAGATAACATCAAAGCAACATTAATTATAAAAATATTAATCTACCAACCTTTTTTAAAGATAAGATTACAATAATAGATTCTCATTTTCCTTCATTTACTCAATGATTCTCATGTAAGCATCCCCTCTCTTTTCGATAATAGATTAATTCTACATGTTCGAAAATTAACTAGAGGCTTGAAAGGGGAGGGGCGAGTGACTGTGATTTCCATCTTTCACTCACATCAAACCTGGTGTTAGAGTTGGTCTTGTCAGTCCTCTGTCAGAGATCAAAACTCTTTCTGCATTTCATTTTTAGGAGTCTCGCTCCATTCACTCAGCTGCATTCCGCTAGGGGCATGCCATAATATGACGAAAAAGGTCTTGTCATTCATTTCCCCTCTTGTCTGGCACCTGCTGGATTAGGTATTTTCATCAACATTCACTAAAGTCCATGACAGTCAATGTTTGATGTTCTAATGCTCGAGATTCATTTTCAGTCATTAGGTCTAGGGATTAGTCAATTTGGTCTTCAACCATGTCCAATAAAGCCATGCAGGCCAGAGGGAAGCCCTTACAAAGTTGTGATTCAAATATTTTCATCGCCATGTTGACAGATTACGACAGTTCTTCAAAACTTTGTTTTGAAGAAAAGTCAAACAGTGTGTCATTTGTGATAAATTTCAAAAGCGTTTCTGGTTGATCTCTTTAGGCACAGTCATGGTTTCCTTGGCCAAATGCCATGTCAACAACCCCTGCCAAAAGTGCCAAAAAATTTCATCATTTTTAGCTAAAAATTCATAGGGAAAAGCGAAATAAAAAGTTGCTTTAAACCAGGGAAAAAGTGCCAAAACAAGACATTAGCAAAGTGGGTTTTGAAGAGACAAAAACTAAACCCATGACTCCAAATGTCTTTATAAAGAAGTTCCACAAGAAACATAGTCATTGTGCAAATCAAGGTTATTAGAGAAGCATTGCAAGTTCATTGTGAAGAGTTAGCACGCGTTTTAGGAGAGGTTGGAGGTGTTTTCCAAAGCACGGCGCACACACAGAGGGGCATGGCGCACATAGAGAGCACAGCGCATAGAGCGCTACCCCACAGTGTTAATCTAACACGGGCACGACGCACACACAGAGCGCGGCGCACTGGGATTGCTGCGCGGTGCACACCCACAAAGGCCCGAAATTGTTCCAAATTCACCACAAATCATTTGGAATTCCTTCCAATTGCTAGGTAGGGTCTATATCTTGGATTTCTCATCAAATTTTGTGAACATGATGGTGGTTTATGGCCGTTGATAGTTGCAAATAAAACGCCTAAACCCTACCACTTGAAATCAACAAAGATATTGCTCTAGGGTTGCAAACTTGTTGTGTTGATGTCAAGGCTCCTCTTTTACCTCTCATTTTTCCCCTCCTTTCCATTGTTCCCTTCCCCCCTATCCCATTTTTCCCTATTTTCCCTACCCTAAAATAGTATTAAACCCCTATTCCCTATCCCCTCCACTGATTTGTCAACTATAAAATCCAAAAACCCTACCTTATAAAATCCCCAAACCCTCCTAGATATCCCTAAACAGAATTTCCCCCCATAACCCCTAATCCTATCATATTATTCCCCTTCCTAACACTCCCTTTCACATTGTTCCCCTTAGTGGCAGAGATCATATCAACGCACAGTTTCACTACCATTATCAAAAGGCAGTCCAAGTACAGTACACATATAGCAGTCATGGCATATGAGCATTCATCGGAGTATGAGATGGAAACCCAAAGTGATTCATCCGCGGAAAACCAGGCTCCCCAGAGACATCACAAAAGTGGCAAACATGTTAGGGATGAGCCAACCACCCTCACAGAATTGCAGGCCTGCCATCTTGCTATGTCATGTTTCCAGCATCTATCATGTTTTGAGTTTTGTCAAAAGGTGGCTAGTGTTCGAGTTCATCATTATTTGGCCCGTCTTTTTGTGCTTCACCTACATGGAGATCACTCTATCTTGGCCGGGGTCACCTTCACATTGACACCTGAAACTGTCTCATTAGCAACCGGCATACCGAACATTGGAGAACAATGGCACAAGAAACAAAAGGTTTATCGGCAGCACTATGAGCCTTACATTAAGGCCAGTTTCTTGAGGCAACTCCAAAGAGTCTTTCCATTCCGTTATTTCAAAGATGAATATGATCCACTCATGAAATTGATCATGAAATATTTCAGCTGTGAGGGGAGGTTCTCTCGTTTATATGCCTATCACATCAGGTTGCTCATGCACTTTACCAAGGTACGGATGATGAACATCCCATATTTCATTTGCAAGAACATAGAGAGGATGAACACCTTCATGCCGCACAAGACCCCTCAGCAGCAACTTAACAGTGTTTATCATTTTGCTCTTATTAAGATTTTGGTGGTTCATCAGCTGGGATTATAGGGCATTACTTGGGGTGACTTCATCTCCCGTGACCTCTTCAGCACTTCACAGGTATTATCAGAGGTTGAACATGAGATAGGTGGTCCTTCTCATCAGTATGAGCACCATGAGACCACTACTGTGCCAGTATTCATCACCTATCAAAGAGGCAGTAGACATTTCTTTGCAGCTACAAAGCGAGTGATGTCTCCACCCGAGGTGGAAGGGGCCTCGCTTCCGACATCGGCAACACAGGTACAGGATAGGGGCAAGAAGCCCATGCATGACGAGGGGCCATCAGGTGAAAAAGAGGTCGACTTCATCCTCATCCATGATGATGATACAGATGGGGAGAGTTCCAAACTTAGGAGGACTATCCAGGAGCAGCAAACAGAGATCCAAGCCTTGTCTCTCAATTTGGAGAGGGATAAGTGGATTATCAGGTATTTGGAGTAGACGAACAAACAGCTCGAGGACCTGCATGAGATCATGGAGCTGCAAAACATCCGTGAGAATCGCCAAGCTGCCCAACATAGGAGGATTGACCTCACTCCATTGGAGCAAGAGATCAACAATGACCGAGAGTCTTGGCTCGAGCGTATCAACATCCACCTTGAGAGACTGCTAGAGAATGCCGACAAGGACAAAACCATATTGAGGTGGATGGTTTATCACTACAGGGCACGGAATATGAGTTCAAAGGCTCGGATAAGGAGTTTGAAGGTGAAATTAAGCAAAGCGAAAAAAAAAAGGAAAAAGAGGCAAAAAGAGCAATATCGGCTCCGAATCTTGGCTTAAGCCTCTGTGGCCTAGCATAGCACTTCATAGGGAACCTCCAGCTCAAATTTCAAAAAAATTGGGGCAATTTTGGTCACATGACAAATTTTTGGGCACAACATAGGGTTTTTCTCCCTATGCACCACGCCACTGGCACGACGCTTAGGATTGGGAGCTCCAAATCAAGAATGGTGTGAATTTTTGGATTCAGCATGAAAAATCATGCCTGCTGGTGGATGGAAAAGAAGTTTGGGCATGTTTTGAGTCCCCAGGAGGTCAAAAACACTCAAAAAATGACCTCTCTGCCCCTATTTTGACACACAGGAAGCAGTCTTGGGAGAATGAAGTTTTGGAGGGGCAAATGAGCACCAAATTCAGAAATTCCACTTGGAGTAGAAAGTAGATAGGCAGGGCTTTCCAAAAATCACACTTGGGCACAATGTGGACTCTAGAAGGTACCTCAAAACCACCTCCAAAGTGGCACGATGCATATAGATTTGGGCACGACGCATATAGACCAAAAGGCCAAAATCACTTCCGTTTCGCAAAATTTCGATTCGTGACTTTCTCCAAGTGGGCCCACTCATTTACACTATATTTTTCTTGGCAACTAAGTCAATGTTTAAAGAGTATTTTCATTGAAGGTTGGCTTCTATCCAAGTGGCAAAGGAAGGCGAGCAGTCACCCAAGCCATTTGTCATTTTTGTAACGTTGCACCTGTAACTAATGGTTGGCTTTCCATTTCTAGTTTGTAATCATTTGAAAAACTCCCCAACTCTTGGTCATTATATTTCCCAATGGCATAATCTATTTATTGTATGCAAACCATTTGCAAAGGGTTGGTTGTAATTTCTGGGATACTGTGGGAGAGGGACTCAGTTCTTCACTGTATATTTTGACAAAGAATTAATGAAAGGCAGCGGCTCTGGTTCATGAGATTCTTGTGGTGTGAGTGTAGAAAATGTGTTCTCTTTATGTTTCATATGTATTTCGTTATGTTTCACAGTTCATTCATATTCATTTCAGTGAAATTTTCTGAGTAAGATAAGGTAGAATTCATATTTATTGCTCTGCATGTGGGAAAGTTTCACGTTCTTTGTTCTTCTTCTGTTGAAAAGGATTCATGTGTTTATGCCCTTTTCACCCTCCTAAACAATCTTTCCATTCCGTATTATTTCAAATTTAATTGCTAGACTTTCCGCCTGTCTTTCCTCACAAATTAATCTATGCCTTTGTGTTAAATTCTCTGCTCATTGATGTTCATTGGTCCCATGCATCCCAGAAACTCAATCATTTATCAAAAATTGCCTTTTGTATCCATATTTATTTAGTAGCCTAAAATCAATATTTCACTGCAAGTCATCTCAGACCATTTCGTTTATTTATTCACTGAGCGTGACTCGGATAGAGCCCTCTCCTGTTTCTGGTAGGGCTAGCTACCAGAATGAGCGTGGTTTGTGGTTACCCTAAATTTTGCCTTCTTTCAGCCCAAGGAAGATTTAGGTGCTAACATAGTGGCGACCATACTGGGGACGAAATTACTCCCCTTACTTCTTGATAATTCTAAGCTTCCGGATGATAAGTTTAGGATTTGATAGGCTGAGTGAGTTGGTTGTGTCCTTTGATTTTTCTTAATAGCACACTGGCTTCTAGAAGATACACCAGAGCTAATCCAAATCCAGATCCTCCGCACATCTACGAAATTCCCAATTTGATTCCAAGAATTCGTCGTCAAGAGAGCTCTATATCTCTCGTGTTCAAATCCCATTCATGCCCTGACATTTTTGAGTATCTTGAAGAGCTAGATTTTGATGAGCAATTTGAAATATCATTGTTCGAGACCAAATCCGAAAGGGCAGTTGACTCTACTGTCCACAATCCACAGGTTCTTGTAGACTTGGAGACGGAAAGGGCTAACCGGTCAATTGATAATTACATTTTGGCACAGCTTCAAACTCCAATTGCTAGCCCCCTACGAACTGCACCCACTCCTCCAACACCTCCAAGGCCAAATCCACCAAGAGTGATGATTGCTCGTTTTGCACCTCTCGTCCTGCCTCAAGTTTTAGATGATATGCCCGCAGATTATCAAAGAAAAATCTCGTTTTTGATGGCACTACTAACAGCATTACCACTCAGCAACATGTGGACAGAATGGCAGATTTTTATGAACTTCGTGAGATCGATGCAAAGAATGTGGCAATGAGACTCTTTGTACAGACATTTGCAGGTGAAGTGAGGAAATGGTTCAGAGGTTTTCCGGCTACACGTATCACTTCCTTGGCCGACCTACAAAGACAATTTTTAAACCGCTGGGAAGTGAAAAAGAATCCTCTTCAAATTATGGTTGAATATGAGCAAATCAAACAAAATGCTGGTGAGTCGGTCCAAGACTACTGCATTAGAGTCAATTCCATTTATAATGAAATTCCATATCATATAAGGCCACCTGTGGGACTAGCCATGGTGAAGTTTCTGGATGGTTTTGATGCTGACATGGCTTATCAATTAAGAGAGAGAGAACCGGCCACAATGGAAGACATCCAGAAGATAGCAGTCAACGTTGAAGAAATCTGTTGACCAAGAGGGCTAGAGCAAAGGCAGAAAAGAAGGTCCCCGTAAAGGAAGAATCTTCCTCAGTAGATCAACTACTCCGGAAGGTAGAGTAGATGCTTCAAAGGGTGAAGCTTGACATACCTGAGCCACAAGTTAGAAATCCTAACTTTCGTGGCCAGCAACAACCACAATATAGAATAAGGCAGAGATCAGCGAGCCCAAGAGCAGACAGCACAGCAGCCAATACAGCCACCTTTGCAGCAAAATTTTGTGCATGGACCGGAGTCAGATGAGGACGGGAATATAATAGGTGAAGAAAACCTCCTCTTTACTCCTGATTATTTGCCTATTTATATTACTGAGGATGAGAAGTATGTAGAAAGTCCGGCTGTACACAAAGATGCATATTTCATTCTAGCAAATGGCATCATTTTGAAGGAAGAATCAGATGAGTACCAAAGAGGCTATATGAATGCTTTGTCCGCCCAGCAGCAGCGATATTCACTTAGAAACAAATATGTGATGGTCAAACCAATTCAGAAGAGGAAGGACGTTGAGGCATCAAAGAATGATTCATCAATTGCACAAAGGAAAGGAAAGGAGGCGGCTGGTCCGGATAGCAGCAAATCACCATCAGCAGAACAATCAAATCAGCCAATTGCATCGAAAGAAAAGGAAAGGAAAGAAATCCCAATCAAAGAGGTAGAAAATATTCCCGCTTTTAATTTAGAGAATGAAATTTCTAAATTGAAGGTATCCATTCCCTTGACTGAAATAATGAGGAACGGCAGTTATAGAGGGCAAGTATCTAAAATGTTAAATTTGGACCCAATGTCCGACATGGTGAACGTCGAAGATGATCAACCTAAAATGATTTTTGGGCCAGCATCGAATGGTGAGTCTCCTGATATTGATGTGCCACCTTTTTATATCAGTTTAAGATTGCATGATTTTGTGTTACATAACGCCATGTTCGATTCCGGAGCTTCTCACAATCTCATGCCCAAGGCTATCATGGATAAGCTTGGTCTAGACATCACCCGACAATACCATGATCTCTATTCGTTTGATTCCAACAGAGTAAGATGTATAGGACTCATCAAAGACTTGGTTGTGAGTCTGGATCAACTCCCAATGAAGAATTTTTTGATGGATGTTGTTGTAGCAGATATTCCTCCCAGGTTTGGCATGCTTCTGTCCAAGTCTTGGGTAGCGAAATTGAAAGGGACACTACAGCTAGATTTCTCCTATGCAATGATTCCGTTGTTTGGACAAATGAGGAAATTGTATCGGGAACAAAAAATGAAATACATGATTACAAGCAAGGAGAAACCAATAAATCATCCAATTAATTATGTACATACATATTTAGAGTCTTTTGTTTTGTATTATGATAGTTTCAATGATATCGATAGTCAATTAGTAGAAGCAGATGATATTCCAGAAATAACAGAAAATTTCAGAGGAGTTTTAAAGAAAGAGGGACAAGAACATCAAAACACCGTTGAGCGATCAGCTGAAAGTAATGGACAGCAAGCAGACAAAACACGGCAAACAGATTTTCAACACTTGCAAGAGGAGGAAGAAGGTGTGTGGACCATGTATTTCGATGGAGCAGTGGGAAATGATGGTGCTGGAATTGGGATTTGGGTACGCAGTCCTTTCTCCGCCCCGAACAAAGTGCCTAGTAACATGCGGGTATGCTCTTACAAGTTAGCTTTTGATTGTTCAAATAATGAAGCTGAGTATGAAGCTCTGATTGCTGGCCTAAAAATTCTAAGAAAGTTGAATGCGAAGAGGATTGCAGTATATGGCGACTCTGAATTGGTGATTAAGCAAGTCAGAGGTGAATATCAAGCAAATCATCCTCGGATGCGGGCTTACCGAAATGCAGTCCTAGACATCCTAAAATTATTTTCAGAATACACCTTTACATGTGTGCCTTGTATACAAAATAGCATTGTTGATGCTCTTGCTAAGGCAGCAAGTAGTTTGAAGATCCCAATGAACTCTAGCAATAAATTCAAAATCCATGTCAAGCATCATCTAACCATCCCGGACAATCAGAGATATTGGCAAGTTTTCCAAGATGATGAGGAGATTGATGATTTCTGCAAAACAAAGGTAAGTTCAAAGAAACCTCAATTGATGTAGAAAATGACGATGGTAAAGGTAATGGTACAGATGATGTGCAGATCAATGAAATGGACGTGTTGTAGCTAAAGAATAACATTATTCCTAAAGGCTTGATACCTTTAGAAGAACTCTTTGATCAAGATGATGTAGCCCACAAACCAACATTGCAGCCAACAGAGAAGGGTGTGGAGGAGGTCAATGTCGGAACAACTACTAATCCCAAAATGGTAAAACTGTCTAAAGCATTGCCACAAAAGATAAAGGACAAATATATCAGTTTTTTGTCTTCATTTGCAGATGTGTTTGCTTGGGACTATTCTAACTTAAAGACATACGATACCAATATAATTCAACACACTATCCCCATTAAGCCCAATCAGAAACCTTTCAGACAAAAGTTGAGAAGGCTAAATCCAAAGTTACTGCCATCAATTGAAAAGGAGATAAATAGGTTGTACAAATCAGGAATCATTGTTCCCATCAAATTTTCAAATTGGATATCTAATTTGGTGCCTGTACAAAAGAAGACAGGTGAGATTCGCTTGTGCATTGATTTTAGAAATCTCAATAAAGTTTCGTTGAAAGATAACTATCCACTGCCCAAAATGGACCATATACTTCAGCAAGTAGTGGGAGCATATCGTATGTCACTACTTGATGGTTATTCTGGATATAACCAAGTTTCTGTCCATGAAGATGACCGAGACAAGACAACATTCACCACTCCATGGGGAACTTTTCATTACACTAAAATGCCTTTCGGTTTGAAGAACGCGGGTGCCACATTTTAGTGCAATGGACTTGGCTTTCGCAAATGAGAAGGATGTCTTTTTGGTTGTGTACCTGGATGATTTGACGGTGTTTTCCAAATCTGATGAAGAGCACATGTACCATCTAAAAACTGTCTTTCAAAAGTGCAAAAAATATGGCTTGTCACTGAATCCAAAAAAGAGCTTGTTCGCCATGGAGGAAGACAAACTACTCAGGCACATTATCTCAAAAGATGGCATTCATATTGACCCAGAACGTGTACAAGCAATTCAGCAAATTGATCTGCCCCGAAATAAGAAAGAGATTCAATCTTTCAATGGCAAAATGAATTTTCTACGCCGCTTTGTACCTAATCTTGCTGAGCACCTAAGAGAGATTACAAACATGCTTAAGAAGGACAGCCAAGTGAAATGGACGGAGGAGGCTGTAAAATCTTTCAATTTATTCAAATTGGCTCTTTCTTCAGCTCCAGTTCTAGTCAGCCCGGACTATACTCAGGATTTCATATTGTTTTCATTTGCTTCGGAACATACTATGGCAGTTGTGTTATTGCAGAAAAGAGATGATCACGAGAGACCCATTGCATTCTTCAGCAGAGCTATAAGAGATGCAGCCTTAAAATACAACATCATTGAGAAGCAAGCCCTTGTAGTTGTGAAAGCATTGAAAGATTTTCGGGTATATATTCTGCATTCTCATATTTTGGCTTATGTTCCTAACGCTGTTGTCAAAGATGTTTTAGTGCAGACCGATCCGGAAGGAAGATGAGGCAAGTGGATTGCAGCTTTGTTGGAATATGATGTGGAAATAAAGCCCACAAAGCTTGTTAAAGCACAGGGATTGGCAAAGTTAATGGCCGAATCAAACTTGCACGCCTTGGACATAAATCTGATCACTGCTATGTCCGATGAGAATGAGGAAGGATCATCAATTCAGGTATTTGAAAGGTTTGCTCTTTCTCTGTGGTATTCAGATATCATATGTGTGCTTAAAAATTTGTGACCACCGCACGGCATGACTAGAAACAAGGCTAGAACACTCAAATTGAAGGCTGCCAAGTTTTTCATTCTAAATTCTGCACTTTATTGGAAAGACCCCAGTGGCGTTCTATTAAATTGCTTGGTGGAAAAAGAAGTAAAGAAGGTCGTGGAGGACTGCCACGAGGGAGACTGTGGTGGTCACCTTTTTTGGAAATCAACAGCAAATAAAATTCTGAGAGCAGGATACTATTGGCCGACATTGTTTGCTGATGTATATAAGATGGTCAAGAGTTGTCATAAGTGTCAGATTTTCGAAGAAAGGCAGAAGTTACAGCCTTTGCCACTTAAGCCCATTGAGGTGAGTGCCCCTTTTCACAAATGGGGGTTGGATTTTATTGGTGAAATTCATCCCGCTTCTTCCAGTCAGCATAGATGGATCCTCACAGTGACATATTATTTCACAAAATGGATCGAGGCAATTCCCACCAGACAAGCTACAGATGCGGTAATTATTTCATTCCTTGAAAATAACATCTTGTCTCATTTTGGTTGCCCAAATAAGTTAATCACTGATAACGCAGCAGCTTTCAAATCAAAAAGGATGGTAGAGTTTTGTCATAAATATCGCATCATTTTGGGTCACTCAACTACTTATCATCCGCAAAGGCAATGGATTGGCGAAGTCTTCTAATAAATCATTGGTCGACATCATCAAGAAGCTGCTGGAAATAAACAAGAAGAGCTGGCATAAGAGGTTGGTCAATGCACTTTGGGCAGATTAGGTCAGTCAGAAGAAATCCATTGGTACGTCACCTTTTGAGCTTGTTTATGGTGTTGATACAGTGTTTCCTACCTCTCTCGCAGCCCCGGTAGTCAAACTTCTTCAGGAGGCCGGTAGTGAAGATGATCCTATGCAGAGAAGGTTGAATCAAATGGTCCACTTGCAGCAGACTAGAGAAGAAGTCTTCCAGAACACATCCAAGTTGCAAGAGAATATTAAGAAAATTTATGACAGAAAAGCAAAGGCGGACAAATTTCAGTTGGATGATGTGGTGCTAAAGTGGGATGCAAGGAATGAGGAAAAAGGTAAGCATAGTAAGTTAGAGAACCTCTGGAAAGGTCCCTTCAAGATTGCAGCATATCGGGGTCAAAATGCCTTTCTTCTGAAGGAAATGAACGGGGAAGATTGTCCAGGAGGGTCGATCAATGGTCGGCTGCTCAAGCGGTACCATTTCTGAGTTATTGACGCTGCTTCCACTGTCACTGTAAATACCATTTTATTTCAGTTTGGTTAGAGATTGTCAAGTTAGTCTTCAAGTCATTTCAATATCAAATTTGAGTCAATTTTTTGGTCATTTTAGTTTCATAAATGAGTCAGAGTCTTATGTTGTTTGTCGAAATAATGACTCCATAGCCCAATGGATGAAGGCATTGTCTAGCTCTTCTAGAGATCTGTTGTTCTTGGCACCTCCAAG
>APFE030228374.1:73845-101181 GCA_000404065.3 Pinus taeda
GGCACCTCCAAGGAGCTACCATCCCCCATTGGAGCCAATGTTAGAGTCGGTCTTGTCAGTCCTCCGTTAGAGATCAAAACTCTTTCTGCATTTCATTTTTAGGAGTCTCGCTCCATTCACTCAGTTGCATTCCACTAGGGGCATGCCATAATCTGATGGAAAAGGTCTTGTCATTCATTTCCCCTCTTGTCTGGCACCTGCTGGCTTAGGTATTTTCATCAACGTTCACTAAAGTCCATGATAGTCAATGTTCGATATTTTAATGGACGAGAGTCATTTTCAATCATTAGGTCTAGGGATTAGTCAATTTGGTCTTCAACCATGTCCAATAAAGCCATTCAGGCCAGAGGGAGGCCCTTACAAAGTTGTGATTCAAAGATTTTCATCGCCATGTTGACAGATTACGACTGTTCTTCAAAACTTTGTTTTGAAGAAAAGTCAAATAGTGTGTCATTCGTGATCAATTTCAAAAACGTTTATGGTTGATCTCTTTAGGCGCAATCATGGTTTCCTTGGCCAAATGCCATGTCAACAACCCCTGCAAAAAGTGCCAAAAAGTTTCATCATTTTTAGCTAAAAATTCAAAGGGAAAAGTGAAATACAGAGTTGCTTTAAATCAGGGAAAAAGTGCCAAAACAAGACATTAGCAAAGTGGGTTTTGAAGAGACAAAAATTAAACCCATGACTCCAAATGTCTTTATAAAGAAGTTCCACAAGAAACATAGGCATTGTGCAAATCAAGGTTATTAGAGAATCATTGGAAAGTCATTGTGAAGAGTTAGCACGCGTTTTAGAAGAGGTTGGAGGTGTTTTCTAGAGCGCGGCGCACACACAGAGGGGCACGGAGGACATAGAGAGTGCGGCGCACAGAGCGCTACCCCACAGTGTTAATTTAACACGGGCGTGGTGCACACACAGAGCGTGGCGCACTGGGTTTGTTATGCGGCTCACACCCACAAAGGCCCGAAATTGTTCCAAATTCGCCACAAATCGTTTGGAATTCCTTCCAATTGCCAGGTAGGGTCTATATCTTGGCTTGCTCATCAAATTTTGTGAACATGATGGTGGTTTATGGCCGTTGATAGTTGCAAATAAAACGCCTAAACCCTACCACTTGAAATCACCAAAGCTATTGCTCTAGGGTTGCAAACTTGTTGTGTTGATGCCAAGGCTCCTCTTTCACCTCTCATTTTTCCCCTCCTTTCCATTGTTCCCTTCCCCCTATCCCATTTTTCCCTATTTTCCCTACCCTAAAATAGTACTAAACCCCTATTCCTTATCCCCTCCACTCATTTGTCAACTGTAAAACCCCAGAACCCTACCTTATAAAATCCCCAAACCCTCCTACATATCCCTAAACAAAATTCCCCCCCCATAACCCCTAATCCCATCATATTATTCCCCTTCCTAACACTCCCTTTCACATTGTTCCCCTTGGTGGCAGAGATCATATCAATACACAGTTTCACTACCATCATCAAAAGGCAGTCCAAGCACAGTACACATATAGCAGTCATGGCATCTAAGCATTCATCGGAGTATGAGATGGAAACCCAAAGTGATTCATCCTCGGAAGAACAGGCTCCCCGGAGACATCAAAAAAGTGGCAAACATGTTAGGGATGAGCCAACCACCTTCACAGAATTGCAGGCCTGCCCTCTTGCTATGTCATGTTTCCAGCATCTATCATGTTTTGAGTTTTGTCAAAAGGTGGCTAGTGTTCGAGTTCATCATGAGTTGGCCCGTCTTTTTGTGCTTCACCTACATGGAGATCACTCTATCTTGGCCAGGGTCACCTTCACATTGACACTTGAAATTGTCTCATTAGCAACCGGCATACTGAACGTTGGAGAACAATGGCACAAGAAATAGAAGGTTGATCGGCAGCACTATGAGCCTTACATTAAGGCCAGTTCCTTGAGGCAGCTCCAAAGAGTCTTTCCATTTTGGTATTTGAAAGATGAATATGCTCCACTCATGAAATTGACCATGAAATATTTTAGCTGTGAGGGGAGGTTCTCTCGTTTATATGCCTATCACATCAGGTTGCTCATGCACTTTACCAGGGTACAGATGATGAACATCCCATATTTCATTTGCAGGAACATAGAGAGGATGAACACCTTCATGCAGCACAAGACCCCTCAGCAATAACTTAACAGTGTTTATCATTTTGCTCTTATTAAGATTTTGGTGGTTCATCAGCTGGGATTACAAGGCATTACTTGGGATGACTTCATCTCTCATGACCTCTTCAGCACTTCACAGGTATTATCAGAGGTTGAACATGAGATAGGT
Organism: Pinus taeda; assembly: GCA_000404065.3. Classification (NCBI taxonomy): domain Eukaryota; kingdom Viridiplantae; phylum Streptophyta; class Pinopsida; order Pinales; family Pinaceae; genus Pinus; species Pinus taeda. Next base: position 76,144 of record APFE030228374.1, read on the forward strand.
GGTCCTTCTCATCAGTATGAGCACCATGAGACCACTACTATGCCAGTATTCATCACCTATCAAAGAGGCAGTAGACATTTGTTTGCAGCTGCAAAGCGAGTACTATCTCCACCCGGGGTGGAAGGGGCCTCACTTCCGACGTCGGCAACACAGGTACAGGACAAGGGCAAGAATCCCATGCATGACGAGGGGCCATCAGGTGAAAAAGAGGCCAACTTTATCCTCATCCATGATGATGATACAGATGGGGAGAGTGCCAAACTTAGGAGGAATATCCAAGAGCAGCAAACAGAGATCCAAGCCTTGTCTCTCAATTTGGAGAGGGCTAAGTGGATTACCAGGTATTTGGAGCAGAGGAACAAACATCTCGAGGACCAGCATGAGATCATGGAGCTGCAAAACATCTGTGAGAATCACCAAGCTGCCCAACATAGGAGGATTGAGCTCACTCCATTGGAGCAAGAGATCAACAATGACCGAGAGTCTTGACTCGAGCGTATCAACATCCACCTTGAGAGACTGCTAGAGAAGGACGACAAGGACAAAACCATATTGAGGTAGATGTTTTATCACTACAAGGCACGAAATATGAGTTCAAAGGCTCGGATAAGGAGTTTGAAGGCGAAATAAAGCAATGCGACAAAAAGGAAAAAGAGGCAAAAAGAGCAAGATCGGCTCTTAATCTTGGCTGAAGCCTCTGTGGCCCAGCATAGCACTTCATAGGGAACCTCCAACCCAAATTTCAAAAAAATTTGGGCAATTTTGGTCACATGACAAATTTTTCAGCACAACACAGGGTTTTTCTCCCTGTGCATCGCGCCACTGGCGCGGTGCTTAGGATTGGGAGCTCCAAATCAAGAATGGTTTGCATTTTTGGATTCAGCATGAAAAATCATGCTTGCTAGTGCATGGACAAGAAGTTTGGGCATATTTTGAGTCCCCAGGAGGTCAAAAACACTCAAAAAATGACCTCTCTGCCCCTATTTTGACACACAGGAAGCAGTCTTGGGAGAATGAAGTGTTGGAGGGGCAAATGAGCACCAAATTCAGAAATTCCACTTGGGTTGGAAAGTAGACAGGTAGGGATTTCCAACAAGTACACTTTGGCACAATTTGGACTCCAAAAGGTACCTCAAAAACGCCTCCAAAGTGGCGTGGTGCATATATATTTGGGCACGGCGCATATAGACCAAAAGGCCAAAATCAGTTCCGTTTCGCAAAATTTCAATTCGCGACTTTCTCCAAGTGGGCCCATTCATTTACACTATATTTTTCTCGGCAACTAAGGCAATGTTTAAAGAGTATTTTCACTGAAGTTTGGCTTCTATCCAAGTGGCAAAGGAAGGCAAGCAGTCACCCAAGCCATTTGTCATTTTTGTAATGTTGCACCTGTAACTAATGGTTGGCTTTCCATTTCCAGTTTGTAATCATTTGAAAAACTCCCCAACTCTTGGTCGTTCTATTTTCCAATGGCATAATCTATTTATTGTATGCAAACCATTTGCAAAGGGTTGGTTGTAATTTCTAGGAGACTATGGGAGAGGGACTCAGTTCTTTATTGTATATTTTTACAGAGAATTAATGAAAGGCATCGGCTCTGGTTCATGAGATTCTTGTGGTGTGAGTGTAGCAAATGTGTTCTCTTTATGTTTCATATGTATTTCGTTATGTTTCACAGTTCATTCATATTCATTTCAGTGAAATTTTCTGAGTAAGATAAGGTAGAATTCATGTTTATTACTCTGCCTGTGGGAAAGTTTCACGTTCTGTGTTCTTCTTCTGTTGAAAAGGATTCATGTGTTTATGCCGTTTTCACCCTCCTAAACAATCTTTCCATTCCGTATTATTTCAAATTTAATTGCTAGACTTTCCACCTGTCTTGCCTCACGAAGTAATCTGTGCCTTTGTGTTAAATTCTCTGCTCATTGATGTTCGTTGGTCCCATGCATCCCAGAAACTCAGTCATTTATCAAAAATTGGCTTTTTTATCCATATTTATTTACTAGCCTAAAATCAATATTTCACTACAAGTCATCTCAGACCATTTCGTTTATTTATTCATTGAGCGTGACTCAAAGAGAGCCCTCTCCTGTTTCTGGTAGAGCTAGCTACCAGACTGAGTGTGGTTTGTGGTTACCCTGAATTTTGCCTTCTTTCAGCCTAAGGCAGATTTAGGTGCTAACACCTGGAAGGGAGCTTTGTTTGTTAGCCTGGTGAGAAATATTTACCTTACAATTTGCATATTTTTTTATTGTGGTGATGGACGATTTGGATGAGACCAACTTGTTTCATAACAAGTTTGTGGTTGAGGCCAAGGATCAAGAGATCTGTGACTGAGATGCCGATGCCGACGTAGTGTTAGCTTCGTGGAAGACTTCCTGACCACTAAATCAAGAGATCAATGACTGAGATGTCGATGCTGACGTAGTGTTAGCTTCGTGGAAGACTTCTTGACCACTAAATCAAGAGATCCGTGACTGAGATGTCGACGTAGTGTTAGCTTCGTGGAAGACTTCCAGACCACTACTGAGGTGTAAATGTCACTTTTTGTAACATAATAGAGTTAATATTACACAACTTGGTTGGTTAGAAGTATTGAATTTGATCGATGAAAGGATTCGAATAGTAGTGGATTGAATATAAAAAGGACCTAACATTAAGGCACAAGACGTAATAATATGGATTCTCTACATATTATGTTATATATTACACATCACGGATACTAGCGATGTTTTGTTAAAAATTGGAGGAGGTACAAATTCAGCCTTTCTTGCCCTCATTCCCAAAGAGAAAGGAGCAAACTCTTTCAGCAGATTTCACCCAATTTCCTTATGCAATATTGGGTACAAAGTCATAACCAAAGTGATAGCTAACATGCTGAAAAGAATTCTACCCAAAATCATCCCTGATAGTCAAGGAGGGTTCATTCAGGGCAGACAGCTGGTAGATAACTTCGTGTTGGTTCAAGAGGCAATCCACTACAGTCTTCATCGAAAGGAAAAAGGTATGGATATTAAATTAGATCTTGCTAATGCATTTGATCGGGTTAGGCATAAATTTTTGTTTGATGTGCTTCATAAACTAGGGTTCGAACAAAACTTCATCAATTGGGTCAGAGCATGCATTTCAGAACCTTGGATAGCCCCCCTAGTGAATGGTAGAGCGACGGAGTTCTTCAAAGCCTCTAGAGGACTGAGGCAGGGTGGTCCTCTCTCTCCCCTATTATTCGTCCTCCAAGCCTTTGCTCTCAGTTTCAACTTAGATAAAAAGCAACAAGAGTAGGAAATCGCTAGCCTGTGCATTGCAAGAGGGGCAAAAAATATCAATCATGCCCTCTTTGCGGACGATACAATATTGTTGGGGCCTGCTTCTCTTTTCTCAGCTATAAATTTCAAAGAAGTTATGGATGAATACAATAAGGCCTCAGGCAGCATTTTAAACAAGGATAAATGTAATATTTACTACTGGAATACCCATGTTGCGACTGCAAATTCAATTGCCAGATGCCTAGGATTCGCAGCCTCTGTCTCCTGGTCTTCATTTAAGTATCTTGGGCTGCCAATTTTCCACAGGAGGGCCCTGAGCAAGGACTGGCACCCACAGCTAGAAAAATTCAAATCCAAAATGCAAGCATGGGGAGCTTCTTGGCTCAATTTAGCAGGGAAATCAGGGGTTGCGTCCCATTCACGGGCGCAGGATGGATAGGAGAGGGTGGGGCTCAACGAGAATAGGCTACACAAAGGCTCAGGGGTATATCAAGTGGCTGGAACGCCCCCATGTGCCCCCCAATCCGGCCCCCTGGGTTGGGATATGGAAAATCCCATCAATCCCAAAAATTGATTTCTTCTGCTGGCTCCTCTGCCATCAAAAAATCCTCACAGAAGACAGACTCAAGGAAAGAGGCATCCATGGCCCCTCTAGATGCATGATGTGTAAAGAAAACTCAGAAACCGCCCTTCACCTCATTATCAAGTGCAAATTTGTAACCTCCATTTGGCATGATCTTCTTAAGGCCTGGAGCTTCAAGTTCGACTTCCCCACCTCGATTCAGGATCTGTTTGCAGGTTGGATGACCAGATATCCATGTTCATCCCCAAAAAAAAAACTATAAAAGCGGCATGGAGTGCTTTACCTAAATTTATCAGTTGCCAAGTGTGGTTGGAAAGAAACAGAATAATTTTCCAAAGCAAGGAACAGGACTATAGACTAGTTGCCAACTCAGTGAAAACCCAACTAGCTGAGTGGCTGGCAGGAAAAGGGGATGACATAAAGCTAAATCAATAGGACAGAGATTTAGGATCTGTCCTCAACTTTAAATTTCCAAAAAAGAGTTTCCCCCCTCCATCCCTCAAAGAATGGAAAATCAAGAAAAACGAAGAGGACTTCCAGCACTGGTTGTCCAACCAACTTCTTCCCTCTCTCTTCTTTGATGGGGCTGCAAAAAGGAATCCTGGAATCACTGGTGCAGGAGGCTTTATCATCAATCCAGAAGGTTTTCCCCTACTCAAATTTGCTTGGGGATTAGGCCACTCCTCAAGTATACAAGTTGAGGCGATGGCCCTCTTCCAAGGTGTCAAACTCCTTCAAGAGCTAGGAATTAAGGAGGCTAACATTTTTGGAGATTCCCAGGTAATCATAAGTACAGTGGTGAACAATTCCAAGCCTACTGATCTACATCTCGCAAGGATTATTGCAAGGATCAAAAAGACGACCACATCTCTAAAATTGAATTACTTTCATGTCTTAAGAATCAATAACAAAGAGGCGGATATAGAGGCAAATAAAGTAGTTCACTTGGAAGCCGACACAATTCTCAAAGACAAGGAAACCTTTTGGGACCCAAACCATAAAGAGCCATGTTTTATTGCTTCTTATTACAGCAGTTTGTTTGTATCTTTCAACTCGGGATATTAGCTGCCAAAGCTCAATATTCCAAATGTAAAAAAGGAAACTGGAAGCAGCAGGAGAGCTCTCCCTTCTGGTGGATAGCCATGTTGAATTTTGTTCTTCCTCTTGTAACCAAATTTGTGGTTGTTAGCCATTCAGTTAATGAAATCTCACAACCGTTCTTGTAAAAAAAAAAATTAATGTTTTACATACCTAACACAATTTAATGGAAAAATTTAGGTTTGTCATCCCCCTTTTGAAGTCTCAAATTGAGGACCAAAACAGAATAAGAATTGGTCATAACTTATTTCCATGGCACTTCACTTGTAAAACAAAGGTTAATTTTTCAACTCTTGATTGAAAAAGAATAAGAATTGGTCATAACTTATTGCCATGGAACTTCACTTGTAAAACAAAGGTTAATTTTCCAACTCTTGATTGGTATGGTTTCAGATATTAAGTTTTATTTTTCTACTAAGTTCATTCTATAGAATAATTAAAATATAGAAATTTTATGTGGTATAAATATTAATTTAATATAAGGTTCTTTCATGACCTTTGAAAATTATTGCACCTTTTATTTTTCTACCAAGTTCATTATATAGAATAATTAAAATCTAGAGAAAATTATTGTTGTATAAATATTAATTTAATATCAGGTTTGTTTAATGATCTTTGAATATTATTTTACTTATTTATAAGATCGAAAGAAATATTGTGATAAGGGCTTAGATATAGATATTACAATTCTAATTTGAAGCAGTGTTCTTATATAGTTATGACAAAAATTGACTGTTGGGCAATACAATGACAAAATTAGAGGTAGTATAGTAATAATGTGACACCAAGGGTATTGAAAAAAAGTTGGATTGTGATCAGTGCAGTGGTGTGAAGGTAGTTATGAAGTGTAGTAGAAAATTGAGATTCCAGAAGGAAGTGTGATCTATAGTAGCACAATCTATTTTATTAAGTTATGTTATCTTAAGGGTGGCACGGTGACACAAGGGGGAGACTGGAGTCTTCTTCAAGTTGGAGCCTAAGAACACTTTAGGGTGGTAGTGTGGTGCTAGGGAAAATTGGAGCATGCAGAGTGTTGAAGCATCCTTTTAGTTGGAGCTAATAAAGCTAGGGTGTTGGAGCATCCTTTCAGTCATAGATGATAAAACAATAGGGTTGGACCCTCCTTCTAGTTTGGGCTAGTAAATCAAGGTGTTGGAGTTGATAAATTAGGGGGTTGGATCATCCTTCTAGTTGCTTCTAGAGGATTTTTGAAGTTGGAGCTTCTTGTTGATGTAATTTTCCAAACATATATTAAATGTGTTCGGCAGTTTCTCTCCCATAAGGGTTTCCACCTAAAATTATCTTTTGTGTTGTCTTTGATGTTATGCATTGTTGAATGGTGTTGTTAATTGTTTAATGTTTACATTTTATAATTAAAATTGTTAAAAACTTTCCAATATTGATTCAACCCTCCTTCACTATTGTTAAATATTCCAACAATTGGTATTAGAGTAGGTTCCTTCAATTGCAACCTAATAGCTGGAAGGCGAATCTCAGTAGATCAAAACTAGGAAATTCAAGGAGGCTTGCATCCAAATGATTAAAGGAATTATTCAATATGGCACTAGTTTTAGGACCTATTACAACTATTGAGGAGAAATAGGTTGGTCCAATTCCTCTGTTTGAGGAATCATGCTTTGGATTTTGGAAAGATAGAATGAAAGCCTATTTGGGAGCTTTTTGATATGATGTATGGAATTTTGTTTTTTCTATAAATACATCTACCAGTGAATCAAGATGGTACACTTCAAAATCCATGAATTTCATTTTAAGTGCCTTGCTAGATTCTATGAAATCCAATGTAGGTCAATTCTCATCAACTAAACATCTTTGGTAGAAGCTTCAAAATCTATACTTAAAGAAGTATGTAGGTCAAGCTGAAGAAGATGATGATGATCGTTATTTAGATAAAGCATACGAAGAAGAAGAATTTGTAGTGGACATGGAAAGAGAATTGATCGGCGCCTTAAGTGATCTTATAAAAACACAGAAGGAAAATCGTATACTCAAAGAAGAAGTTGCTCTCCTAAGACCTCAATGCAGAAAGCAGAAAAGAAAGAGAAAAAATTGACAAGACAATTAGAGGAATTTGTTTATAAGTATGAGACAAAATTATTTAGAATAAAAAGGAACTTGATGCAACTCTAGATGAAATAAACAGGCTCAAGGAATGGCATAAGGAGCAATTGCAAGATATCAAAAGGAAGAATCATGCCATCCGTGAGAAGGATAAAGAAATTAATTTCTTGAAGAAGAAGGAAATAGAAGCAAGTGAAGCTCCATCTAATGAAGACACAAGCTCCAAGCCCGTGCAAAGCAAGAACAAAGAGAAGCCTGATAGAAAGATCTCTCAAAAGCCAAATCAAAATGAAAAATAAAATAATATTGAAAATGTTGCTCCAAGAAGTTATGTTGAGGAACAAAAAAGGATTAAGCCTCCTCCAAGGGATAATGTCTTTAGTAGATCAACAACATCAAGGAAATTCATTTCATGTAGGTATTCTAGTATGTTTGATGGTTATTTTTTTCATGTACTAACTTTGGGCATAAGGATATGGATTGCATAGCTTATGTCTGAGATGATTATCAAGATCATTATCAAAACCCTGGAAGCAAGTTTGTATAATCACAAGTGAGATATCCAAATGGCTTCATCAAAAGAAAGTATATGCAAATTTTCTCCATCTTATAGGGATCATATAGAATGCTTTGAATGCCATAACTATGGACACATAGCTCATTATTATAGATACATTATGGATTATTTCATGAAAGAGAACTCTAATATTAGGTAAAATAAGGCTTGGAGAAGAAAACAAAAGCAAGAAGAATAAGTGAATGGCTAAATATTAGAGATCATGCTCTCAAGATTTGTCAAGTTGCAAGACCATGATGAATCTATAGTTACAAAGGAAGATGATCCTACAGTAGAGCAGGCTCATACATTGTTCTGAATAATCCAACTTGAAGACTCTCAATTGTGTGAATGTTGAAGAGGGGGATTTAATGTAGAAGCTATTATAATTTTGCAAATTTACCTTTCAAGAATTTTGATTTAGGAAGGTAAGTCCACAGTTGTTTATGATTTGAAGTATCTTTTCAATCAAGAAAATGTATTGAAACAACTTTGAAGAAGTTGTCAAAGGAATATTTGTTAGTATTGTGAAAAACAAAGTCATGGACAGTTTGTGAAACTTCAAGACTAAGAACAGGAAGAATTGCATAAGGGCTTGTTGCAATTGTCATCGAGGTGAATGTTATGATAGGTGTAATCAACAAATGAAATGAAAAACATGTTAGGTGTATAGAAACAATAAAAGGAAGAAATGAATATTGCAAGAGGTCAGAGAAAGATACTTAGTCAAGGGGAGTTACCCTTGGAAATTGATGTCAAAGGGAGAGAGAAATTAGGAGAAGAAGATCAAAAACATGGAGATAGGGGGAGCAATAATCGTAGGGGGAGTATGTGTGTTTCCATCAATGACAAAGGGGTATATTGTTGAATGTTGTTTCCATTTATGCCAATTCTAGTCTTTGAATGATCTTAATACATTTTAGTAGAATGCATTAATTGGAAGATCCAATGTACAAGAAGCCCTGGAGGGAAAAGAAGGAAGCATAGCCCAAACGAAGTGATCATCATACCATGCATTTGATGATAAATTGTATGAGAATATCATTATTTTTTCTCACAAGTCCATCATAGGATGATAGTACTTGTCATGTTGATTTAAATGGTATGTGGCTTGCCACATAACTCCTCATGGTTGAGGATATGTGCCATTTTAAATTTGGAGCCCTAAAGTTTGGTTAAGGTGCCCCAAATGAATTTGAAATGTATTTTTATGAATTGTCAAATTTTTGCATTGATTATTCAAGAAAATATTGACTAATTTGGGCTGGTTCTAAGTTGACCAAATCAATCTTAAAAGCAGAAAAATATTCGTTGAAAAATCAATTTCAAAGATATTTAAAGTCGGACCACTAAATCAATTTGAATTTAAGTATCTAAATCCTTTTAAGCTCAAGTCGGATCCTATTATTTCGAGATGTTATGGGCAAGTTGTTCCCCCTTCATGATCCCTCATCCTCTATATATATGGCACTCATTTCACTCCTATTGAATCAATTTTTCATGCTTATCTAAAGCATTTTTATTCTAATATCTTCTAAGGCTAGGGAAACATGAACATCAATTATAGATGACCAATTTTATTTTATTTTTCATTGGGTTTTCTTGCTTAATTTGTAGTGGGATTTCTTTGGATAATTATTTGGTTATGTTGCATGCATATTTTTATTGCAGACCAGTCAAATTACAAAAGTAAATGAAGTTGGTCACAAGATTACAGTAATGGATGAGGTGGGATACATGATTCTCATTATCCTTCATTTACTCAATGATTCTCGTGTTACAGTAATGGATGAGGTGGGATACATGATTCTCATTATCCTTCATTTACTCAATGATTCTCGTGTTAATATCCCCATTGTCTCTGATAATAGAGTAATCCCCTATTATAGTTTTTGGATATTTTCAAATTAACTGGTCGCTCGTAAGGGGTGGGTAATTGTGATTTCCATCTATTTCTCAGATCAAACCTAGAAGGGAGCTTTGTTTTTTTTCCTTGTTGGAGATTTCCACCTTAGAATTTCCACGCACTTCCAAGTAAAGACATCTGGTGTTATTCATTGTGATTTTCTGGTGACAATATTCCATGTATTTTGATGAGACCGGCTTGTGAACGAGGCTAAGGCAACCATAAAAAGTTCATGGTCAAAGTCGACGATTGACAAATCTGTGATTAAGTTTGTTGCAAACCAAGGTCGTCATAGTGTTAACTTTGTAACATATTTTGTGACCTCTATGGACAACGTCGTGGTCGAGGTTGTGATATAAATGTCACTGTAACATAACATAGTTAATATTAAGTAGCATGGTTGGTTGTCTTATAAGTTCTAGAGGTATTTCATTGGATCGACGAATGGCCATAACATGGAATTAGATGGCAATACATTGAAAAATGAAATACCTAACATTAAGGTGTAATACTTGAAATGGATTATCCACATATTATGTGATGGGGATACATATGATTTTTTGTTTAAAATTCAGTTTTATATAACACAGTTTGATGGCAGAAATTCAGGTATGTCGTCCCCCTTTTGATGTATCAAATTAAAGACCAAAACAGAATAAGAATTTATCATCACTTATTGGTATGGTACTTCATTTGTATACCATAGGTTAAGGGTTAAACTCTCGATTGGCATGGTGTTAGATATTAAGTTTTATTTTTCCTCTAATTTCATCCTATCAAATAAATAAGAGCTAGAGAAAGTTCATGTTGTTTAAAGATTAATATAATATAAGTTTTTCAATGGCCTTTGGAAATTATTGCACCTATTTAGAAGACCAAAATAACTATTTTGATCAAGGCTCAAAGATTGATATCATAATTCTGATTTGAAGTAGAACTGTGACAATGTTATGACAACAATTGATTATTAGAAAATACAATTGTAGAAACATAGGTAGTACATTGACAGTGTGACACTAGGGTTATTGACATCAAAGGTTGGATAGTGATCAGTGCAATGGTGTGATGATAATTTTCAAGTGTAGTGGAAAATTGACATTCCAAAAGGGAGTTGGATCTACTTAAGCATAATCTACTTTATTCAGTTATCTTATCTTAAGGGTGGTAGGGTGGTGCAAGGAAGAGATTGGAATATCCTTCATGATGGAGCCTAAAAACAATTTTTGGTGGTGCTATGGAAATTTGTATCTTGTAGGGTGTTGATACAGCCTTTCAATTGGAACTGATAAAGCCAAGGTGTTGGAGAATCCTTTCAATTGGAGCTAATAAAACCAAGGAATTGTAGCCTCCTTCTAGTTGGAGCTGGTAAATTAGAGTGTTGGAACATCCTTTCAGTTGGAGAAGATAAATTAGGGGGTTGGAGCCTCCTTCTAGCTGTTTCTATATAATTTTGGAAGTCGGGGATTCCTGTTGATGTAATTTTCAAGACATATATTAAAATCATTCGGTGGTTTTTCTCCTGGAATGGTTTCCAACTAAAAATGTCTTGTGCATTGTCTTTGATGTTATGCATTGTTGAATGGCGTTGTTAATTGTTTAATGTTCACATGTTGCAATTAAAATTTTATAAAACTCCCAATGTTGATTCATCCCCCCTCAGTGTTATTAAATATTCCAAAAATTTCTCCTTTTCTAGAAGTGCACACTAGCTCTTGTCTTCTCTTATACTTGGGAACAATGCAGATTTATAATGTGAGCTTGTCTTTGGAAAAGAGTTTTTGCATGAGAAGGTTTATTTGGGATAGATTGAAGAGATTCTTATGGAATTTTCGTATATTTATTGTCTATATTTTAAATATTTCATGCTATATTATGTGAATTATGGTTTCTATGTGTGTCATGTTTAAATTGCAATATGTATCATGAAATCTTGATTCCTTATGCCATGTGAAGTTGTGTTCCTTAAATCATATAAGAGAAATTTGATGTGTGAATTTATTGACACCCTTATAAGGAAGCCATTAGGGTTTCGAAGAAGAGTCGCTTTCCCTCTCACCCTCTTCATCATGATTGACTTCATTCAATTTTCCACAAATTACTTAAATTTCTCATTTAGATTAAGGCACTAATATAGTAGGTGTTGATCAACCTCTCCTTTACATGTATTTTCTCTCTCTTCTCTCTAAATTAGAGGTATTTAGGGTTAGGGTTTTCTTGAAACTATGATATATAGTAATTTTATTTGATGTGGCATTTCCCTTTAATTATGGATTGCATTTAATATTTGGAGAAAAAAAAATAATCTAAAATTAATTACACAATAAAACCATAATACTAGAGTTGAAACCAACTTCATTATTGTTTTTTATGCATGTTTTATCTATAAAAACTCAATTGCATACCCTAAACCTTGTGTTCCTAATTGATAGCCTTGTTTCTTTGTTGATCCATAATTGTAAGACTATTTCCTCTAGTTGTTATATGACATTGCATGCCATGTCATTGAAAATATAGCAAACCCTAACTTATAATAGCCATCTAATCCATTTAAGTGGTTTATGGATTACGTACTTGAACATTGGTAAAGATTATCTTATCCTTCATGGCTTCCCAAGTACCTTATCCCAATCATTATCCCTTTCCATTGATCCAGACTTATGTAGGAACGCAACAAAATATAGATATACACACAGAGATGCATCGGAAATAAAACTTCATTTCAATAATATCAAATAACTTAAATATGCTTACATACAGAAATGGAAATAAACTAGCTCGGTTAATGGTAGCTTATCTCTGGGAATAGATGTGATGGCTAAATTCCTTCGAAATGTGTTACAATGAGGCTCAAAGGCGTATTTATTATTGAGAAACAATGGAAAACCCTAAACATCCAAAAAACTAAACCTAGGAGATGAAGTGCCAAAACTATGGGCTTTGTTTGGGTAAATTAGTACATCAACTTCCCAAGGTCGTAACTTTGATATATAATATTTGTTTGGATATCATAATACCTCCTTTTGAAGATCTCGATGAGGAGACCAAAAAAAAAATTAGGTAACTAGTTTGAGACTTTTTCAGCCTCTCCGTTTTCCCTAAAAACATCTTTTAGTCCCTCAAAACGGATCTAGAAGTTCAGGACTCGAAAGAATGCCAAAAATAGTAAGTTATGCTACAATTAAGGAAATTGAAAAGAAACAGTGGTGGGGGTCCAAGTAGAATAGCCAGGTGACCACTAATATCCACTTGGATCAGTCTTCCTCCCTTAGGAAGTAATGGTCCCCATTGTGTTGAGTGCCTCCATGAGATGGGGAAACTTCTACTAAACTTGGTCCCTAGTGAGCCACTTGCATTGGTGCAGGAGTTGGCCATCTTTGACAACCTGATATAGTTGGATCTTCCATTGGTGATTATAATTGATCAATGTGTCCATGATCAGATCAATTGTGGCATATTCCATGCAGTATGGGTTTAGCTTTGTTGGTGTGATTTGTTCTGCAATGTCTAATGTGTCTAGTAATGGTGGAATGTATGGTTGAAGGCATTCCACATTGAACACTATGTGTAGGCCAAGCATTCGTGGAATGTCGAGCTCAAAATAATTAACACCTATAGCCTTAGTGATGGTGTAAGGCCCATATCAAAGCGACAAAAGTCTGTGATGGGGCCCAGCTAGCTGCTCCTTCTGCAAATGTTACCAAACTTTGTCACCCGCTTGGAACTTGTGTGAAACCCGATGTTGATCATGATGATGATTTTACTTAGCATTAGCTATGTCCAATATGTCATGGACCTACTGGCATATGTGTTGAATGCACTCAATGAAGCTGTTAGCCCTATCAACTTCAGACTGGACATGAGTTGAATCTGCTAAACTAGATGAAAATGGTATGGCAACATCAATGGGATAGTGGTTGGAATCCCAACCCCACATAAAATGGGTTGTAGACAATTGAGATTTGGAGAGATTCATTGTAGTTGTGCTAGACATAGGGGAGGCTTTCATCCTATGTGCATGGATGCTTTGAGTTATACATACACAAAATGTGTATAGTCATCCTTTTGACGACCTCTATTTGGCCATCAATTTGGGAGTGGAGATTCATGTACTTAGTGAGCTTGGTATCCAACATCGACCAGAGGCTTGACAAAACGTACTTAGGAACCTGTTTTCCCGATCTAAGATAATGGATAGTGGGATCCCAAAGTGTACCCACGCTCGTTCAAAGAAGATATTAGTAGTGGCTTCTGCTAGGATACTCTTTTTGGAGGCCGCGAGAATGGTCATGTTAGATAATCTGTCGTCAACCATGAAAAAGTCGTTGTTTCCATGCTTAGTAGAAGGAAGGCCCGACATGTAATCCATGGATATGGATTCCCAAGGTCGACTAGGAGTAGTCATAGGAGTATATAGGCCTTGCTTCTTGATGGTCGGTTTGGAAATGGCGCAGGTAGTGGAGGAGTTGATGTACTTCCCAACATCCTGTCAAATGTTCGACCAATAAAAACATTTTTGCAACACTACCACTATTTTCTATACCCCGAAATGTCTAGTGACCTGATTGTAGTACGCCTTCCAAATCATCTTCACACGCTTGCTTGAGGGAACACAAATGTGTCCCAAGTGACATAACATTGTATCCTAGAGGTGAAAATTTGGAACTTTCTTGTCTTCTAGGAGCGTCTGGTATGTGTTTCCAAATTATGGATCACTCTTGTAAAGATGCGTCCATCCAGCAGTCTCGTGCCCTTAAGGGTCGAGCACAGTGGTCAGTGCCATGACTAGTGGTCAGTTGAGGCAGTCTGCAACATTGTTGGTATTACCCTTCTTGTACTTAATTTTCAAATGGAATTGTTGCAAGTATGTGGACCATTTCTGATGGAGATCATTCTACAACTTCCCTTGTGTCTATATGAACTACAGGGGTCAGTCGTCTATGTGGATGATTGTTTCCTTCCCTAGAATGTAATGCTTCCATTGTCGGTAGGCCTACAAAATGGAATACATCCCTTTGTCATAGGTGGGATACTTCCAGACCGTGTCTAAAAGTGTTTCACTGTGATATGCCACTGGATGCCCCTGGTGAGTAAGAACTGCACCAATAGCATAGTCAGAGGCATATATCTTGATCTCAAATGGTTACTACAAGTCTAGTAATGTGAGAATTAGTGTAGAGTAGAGGCTATGCTTCAACTCGGAAAACACCTTCTGTTGGGATTCAAACCAAAAGAACTTTGTTTTTGCTCCTCCCTTAGTGACTTGACTCAAAGGCCAAGTGATATGAGAGAACCCCAACACAAACCCACAGTAGAAGTTGGCAAGACTCAGAAAGTTGCAGAGCTCTATTAGAGTGGTTGGGGCTGGCCAATCCCGAATGAATTGTATCTTGGATAGGTCCTCATGCACACCCTGCTCATCAATGATGTATCCTAGATATTGAACCTGGGTCATACCAAAAGTGCATTTCTCCAAATTGGCACACAACTTGGGTTGTCATAGGGTTTGGAGGACCTATCGAATATGGTGGAGGTATTATTCCAAACTATGGTTGAAGATCATAATGTCATCCCAATACACCACCACGAATTAGTTGGTGAAGGGTCGCAATATGTCTTTCATCAGCCTCATGAAGGTTGTGAGGGAATTCGCCAACTTGAAAGTCTTGACCAACCATTTGAAAAGTCCCTCCTTGGATTTGAAGGTAGTCTTCCACACATAAGAGGGTTCAATCGGTACCTGGTGATAACCGGACCTTAAGTCAATCTTGCTTAAATATTTGGCCCCCTTGAGCTGGTTCAAAAGGTCATCAATTGGTGTGATCGAATACCTATTCCAGAAAATGATCTTGTTCAGTCCTAATAGTCAATACTAAGTCTCCAGGTTTCGTCCTTCTTCTGTGCCAACAAAATCGGTCTCCCACAGGGTGATGAACTTATCTTGATGTCCCCTTTCTAAAACAACTCATGAATTTGCCTCTTGATTTCATTGTTTTCAAGAACAGAGTGTTGATAGATTGGTCCATTAGGTAAAGATGCACCCAGGGTCAGATTGATGGAGTGCTTGACCTAACAGTGTAGAGGTACCCCTGTGGGTGAGGCAAAGATATCCTTGTACTCCTCTACAACCTTGTCCATTTGTTGCTTCTGTTTGGAGGAGCCCTATCTAGAGTCCGTGGACACAATCTTCCTCTTGCCCTGAGGGCGAATCATAAGGAAAACAAATTTCCCAGTTTAGGAAATGATATTAATTCATTTCTTCATAGTGATCAAAGAAATGGTGGTAGGCAGTGCTACCTCCAGTATCCTGTACAACTTATTACCCAAAGTAATAATAACATTGAGAGGCCTAGACTCATACACAACATGTTGCTTCCACAAGTATGGTTGGCCTAATAAAAAATCACAAAATTAAAGAGGAGAAACATCACACAATACCTCATATGTGAAGGGCTTGATGTTGTAGGGAAGGTGACTCTATTTCCTGATGCGAAAATATCGCCCTTGTTGAATCCACTTGATGGTGTACGGTTGTGAGTGTGGTGTGGTCGGTAGGCCCAACCACTTCATGACCTCTACTGAAATGAGGTTATTTTGGGCTCCCACTATTAACAATGAACTACAGTGGAGAACCCTTCACCTACATCTGTGACTGGAAGAGTTTCTCCCCCTCCTCTAGATCTTTAGGCTCATCCGTCTAAATCTTGGTGGTGGAAATGGTGGAACTAGGCTTCGCATCAATAATTTGCTTCCCTTTTTCATTCCCCTTGTCAGTTTTTGAAATGGTGGAAATGGTAGAACTAGGCTCCCCATCAATAATTTGGAAGCCTTCAGCTTAGCCACCAGTGACTGTGACTCGACACTCACTTGTGTTGTGAGTGGGGCTCTTATGGAACTCACACCATTTCCCTGTTTCCTTATTTTTATTCGTGGTGTTTTTCTTTGCTTGTCGCTTCGGCAGGTTGTCCTGGGTCACCCCGCCTTAGCTTTGTCCTTTGTTCTACGATTTTGGTGTGCCTTTCCCTTACTTATTCTATTTAAATTTATGTTCAATCTTGAGAGTGTATCGATAGGTAGCGCCAAGCAAGGAGATGTCCAGGAACTCTATCTTGCACCAAGCGAGGAGATGTCCAGGAACTCTATCTTGTCCTAGATGTACTTGTGTAGATAGTCATGATACTTTAGCACAAAATTCTGCTCATAATCCTTGATACCCAACTTTGTGCAAAGGATATGGAAAATATTTGTGAACTCTAACACATCTTGGTCCCTTCCCTGCCACTGTGTGGTCCATTTTATGTATTTATCTTCATAGCTCTTGACCGGGTAATATTGTTCCTTGATGGCATCTCGGAAATAATTCCAAGTGGGTTCATTTGAAAATAATGAGGGATCCCTCTCATCCTTTTGTTCATAATAGGTTTCCCACCAGTCCTTGACATGTGGGGCGACTTTGAGGAGTGCAAAAGTAATCTTTTCCTAATTGGAAAAGTCATGAACTGAAATATATCGTTCCAACAGATTTAACCATCTATCTACGACATCTACATCTATCTTTCCTTCAAATATGGGAATGTCAAAGTCAACTTGTACCTTAAAAGGAGTGGTTCCTCCAGAGTGACTGATGGATGAAGATTCGTCACCTATGGGTAACCACCAAAGGATCTGGGCAAAGTTATCCATCATCGCAATCCTTTGTCGCTTGAGGGATTCCTTGAGAAATATTTTGAAAGGATCTCTTGTCCCCTCGTCTTTATTTTTTTCCACCATGGGAGGTCGTCGAGGTTTGCAAGGCTAGTATTGGAAAGGTTCAACCAGTTCGAACCCTAACTCCTTATACCCTGAGCTCATTGGGGACATGCAAAGAAAAACAAAGAAAGAGAAAACTACTCTGATAAAACTGATCCAAACTTATGTAGGAATGCAACAAAATATATATATACACATTAACATAGAGATGCAACAAAAATAAAACTTCATTTCATTAATATCAAAGAATTGAAATATGCCTACATACAGAAATGGAAATAAACTAGTTCAAGAGATGGTAGCTTATCTCTGAGAAGAGATGTGATGGATACATGCCTCTAAACTATGTTACAATGAGGCTCAAATGGCTATTTATTATTGAGAAACAATGGAAAACCCTAAACATCCAAAAACCTAAACCTAAGAGATGAAGCGCCAAAACTATGGACCTCATTTGGGTAAATTGGTACATCAACTTCCGGGTTTGTAACTTTGGAATACGATCTATGTTTGGCTATCATAATACCTCGTTTAAAATATCACGAAGAGGAGACCGAAAAAAAACTAATAAGATGATTTGGGACTTTTCTGGTCTCTTTATTTTCCCCAAAAACGTCTTTTAGTCCCTCAAAACGGCTCGAGAAGTTTAGGACCCAAAAAACTGCCAAAAATAGTAGGTTATGCTACGATTAAGGAAAATAAAAAGAAACAACAATGGGGGCCCAACTGAAATAGGTGGGTTGCCACCAATATCCACCTAGATCCTCCATCATCTTAAACCCTTATTGTTGAATATACTTCAGGTGATCTATATATAGGAAAGTCTCACTTGTGGTTTAATTCACCACTAGACAACTAAAGAAAGGTTTTTAAGGAGGCGATGGTGATCAATATGTTGTTTCGACAAGGTTTGGATCTACTTAGTGAGGCTTTGCACTAGGCCTACTATATTTTACAATAACAGGCCCAACCACGAAGTGCCTCCTACTTTTCAATTCCGAGAGGCTCTCTAAAAAAATGTTGTGGGAAAAGTATGTTTAATTTATTTTTTACATTATCTAATTTTTATGTTTTTAATTATTTTCTATTTATTTTGTAAATATGTCTTATGTTTACAAAAAAATATTTACAAATTTAGAAGAAAAAATAGGTGTATATACAAATGATCTCATAAATGTTTCTATAATGCAACTAGAGTAGAATAATGTAACAAAATGTGATTCTTGGTGTGAATTGCATAATTCCATGACTAATTCAACCTTCTAATGAAATTTGTGTATCAAACTTGAGGCCAAGGCTTGTTTTTCTAAGTGCACATCCAATATAGGGTTGTTTTTTACCATTGTGGTGCATTCGGCTAAAATCCATGCCATGTTCCTTGCCTTTCATCGAGGAGTGGTGGTCTTGTCTACTAGGTTTAGACGTCGACATTTATCAATAAAGGGTGTGTATCGCATTGATGGAAATTTGATTTCTCACTATCCTTCAATATCATTGGATGCTTTTGACTCCATTTTGTAACCCTGGTCTTGGTAAGAATGCCCATTGTTGGTCACTTTAATTTCTTATTAATTCAAACAACTAAGTGCTACATGAATTGTCAACCCAGGGAAGTCTGTTTATTTCAAAGGCAACTACACATTGTATATGCTCAATCTCAAAAGCAATGAAAATTTGTAGTAATAATTATACTAATCACACCTTTCTTTACAACAAACCAAAGCTCTACTCTGAGTTATAGCAAGAACAATCTCTCTATTGCAGACAATTATCAAAGAATCCTTGATTACATTAAAAAGAACAATCTAGGAAAAGAAATCAATCTGCAGAGGAAAAGACTAGTTATGCTATAACAGAGAACAGGACCCTATTCCCCAAGCAGGAACCTTCAGCACCTGTTTCTGATTAATATGCTTCGCAAACTCACTCTGTAACTTGATTACCAATAAAATTACTCACTCATTAGCTATGAATGAATTTATGAAAATAATGCAATAATCAATTGGAAAAACAGAGTTTCAGCAATAAGTACAGAGTTCCAATAACTCATAAGCAAATTCAATAAACAGTATTTAATAAGGTATGAATGGAAAATAACACTTCACACACTATAGGAGTTAATGGGTGAATCTTGTGATGAAGGTGGGACCTTTCCTTCTCACAAGATTCCCCAGGAAAAGGAACTAGAAAGGAATGCTCAGAACAATATTTTATTCATCCGTCAATGTATCATATTACAAAAGATTCTAGTCCTTTTACTTTTAGCTAGACCTTCTTGCAGTCTGTCCGTAGTCCCTCTAATGTTGATGTCTCCTCTTTTCAAAGAGGAGACACCTATTATATTTGATTACATTATAAATCCTATCTTTAACTCGATATGCCAAAATAGGATAATTAGTTCTTCCATTAACAAAATGTTGTTAAAATGGTTGTGACAATGTCGACTTTGGAATGTAGTTGTTACAGCCAATGTAACAGATCCTTCGATGGTCTCCTTTTGTTGCTGCCAAATCTAAAATGCAAATCATGGGTTGTTTCAGCAATGGGATTTGTGCACTGTTCTAACTGTTTCAGCAACATAAACTATAATGATAAATCTGCAGTCTTCAAATTGTTTCAGCAACGTAGACTGCAATGATAAAATTGTTTCAGCAACTATCCGATCAACGATTAACTATGAAGATAATGTAAACTTATATGTAAAATAAATTAAACATATAGTAATGAGAAGAAATATTGTATACCTTCAGAAAAATGGATTAAAGTAATAACATGGACTTTAAATATGGATTGGAAAAGGGTTAAATGATAGCAAAATATGTGATCAAAAAGGTACAATGTAGGGTCCTAACATCCCCCCCAACTGAAATGGTTGCATATCCTCATGCAACTTTACTCTAAATCTGAGTCCGGGTACTGGGCCTTGGAGTGCAAATTACTTAGGCGAGAAACTATAGAAGGTATTGTCAGCTAGATCTCTAAAGCCATGCACATTTTGTAACTTCTGCCATGATGTTGCTTCTTCCTTTTTGGTCAACTTGTAATGAGCTTTATACTCTTGTGCTGGCATCCATAGAAGAGGAAAACGAAAATGATATCCTATCCATTTTTCAGCACATTGTTGAACACATCTGACATAGTCGGGTACCCTTGAAATTGCTGCTTCGACATTAGGAGGACTGCAGGGATGATACTCCTACCTTTCCTTAGAGGACTATTGCCAGAATAAGTTGTTTGCTTTTAAGGCAAGAGCTCCCTTGGTTTTAACAAAATTTTGGCAGTCTTGTAACACTGTTGCTTGTAGTTGCCTGATGTGTTCACCCATTCCTGGTTCCTTCAAAAATTGATGATATTCAGCAACAAAAATGGCATAATTTTGTGGCTCAGATTGAATCCAGAGGAGATGGTTGTCTTCATTATGCCTTGCTGAAAGAAAGGCAGTCTGCCATGTGATCTGACTAGCAAGGAAGGAGAAAAACGCCCTGATCTGAACATCACCAACTAGAGGGTTAAGATTGAGCTTCCTATCCTTAGGGATAGCTTCATTATCGAGATACAATTCACAGAGGAAATATTGATCACTGGTAGATGCTTCTGTGAAAGTTTTCACAAACTGTTCAGGTCCAGATACTTCATGAGGTCTCCCATCTTTAATTGCTTTTATTTGAAAGAACGCTAAGCATTCTACAAGAAAAAGAGAGTAGTTGGAAGATGGTTTCCTGGTAACTAATAATCTCTGAACCAAATCAAACATGAGGAGCAACCTATTTTTTAGTTTTTTATTCCCCTTCTTCTGGCCATGAGAATGTTGGAGTACCCGCTCCAAAGCTTCTCAGTTTGAATATATATGATTTTGCCACAAGTGATTTATGCTCCTGCAAGATCCTATCTTGCAACATAACATATTCTTTCTTTCATTTATCAGTTTATGCTTCAATGCTGTTAGTCTGAGTAAAAACATTTTTTGTAAGCCGAGGTTCAGTCTGAGTAAAAATAGTTTTTGTAGGCCGAGGTTCAGTCTAAGTAAAAACAGTTTTTGTAGGCCGATGTACATGACTTTCAATTTTAACAGTCACAGTAGGGCGAGGTATTTGTGGTTTAACCTCTTTTTCAAAAAAATATTAAGGCCCTGTTGATTCTTGTGTGACAGTAGGGCGTTCCTCCTTAATTGCAGAAGAATTGGATGCAGGGGAGGCTCCAAGCAGTGGAATTTCAACTATTTTATAACCGTCTTGATGATAAATTTTACCGCATTCGCTACACATATATTCCTTATACCGGTCTTTCTCTGTACTTTTCTCGATCATGGATGCTGCATGGGCTAAAGTGTACAAATTAAGCTCTATGTCATAGGCTTCCCTTGTCTTTACTAATTCCTTCTTATAAGCTTCAAGTTCTAATTTTAGAAACTCATTTTCCTGTAGAAGGGAAGCCAGGGTGACTGGGCTTTGTGTAGCAGTCATAGTCTCAGTAGCTGGTTCTTGTGTGGCAGCTACTAAATGAGTAGTTGGTTGTTCTGTAGCAGCTACATGGTGTGTAGCATCCTGAGCATCCAAATTTTGCATATCAACAGGTGGTTCTTGTGTGGCAACTATTGAATGAGTAGTTGGTTCTTGTGTAACAGCTACGTGTTGTGCAACATCCTAGTCGTTTGTGTTCTATATATCAGCAGGTGGTTCTTGTGTGGTAGTTGTTGAATGAATAGCTAGTTCTTGTGTGACAGCTACTTGATGTGCAACATCCTGATCATCTGGATTCTGTGGATCAGCAGCTGGTTCTTGTGTAGCAGCTGCTGAATGAGTAGCTGGTTCTTGTGTGACAGCTACTTGTTCTTAAAGAAATGGTGTCATAAAATCATGGGCATCTGGTTCTTGTGTTTCAGTGCCCAAGGGTGATATAGGTAAAGATTCAGGGACTTGGGACTGTGGTGGGGTATGGGGTTTTAGACCAATAGGTGAGGAATTTAAGATGCTAGCAATAGTTTCCACTTCAGTTGATGCCCTCATTCATCTTCAGGGTAAAAAGGTAGGAAGAGCAGTAATTTTCCT
The DNA here is from genome assembly GCA_000404065.3 of Pinus taeda. Lineage (NCBI taxonomy): Eukaryota > Viridiplantae > Streptophyta > Pinopsida > Pinales > Pinaceae > Pinus > Pinus taeda. The sequence continues at coordinate 98,426 of APFE030228374.1, forward strand.
TTTATGAGTGGGTTTTTTAGAGGGGGATAGTTATTTAAGATGGTGGCTTCTTTGGTTGAGGCCTTCTTTCTTCTTTTTGGTAGGAAAACAGTCTTATTTTTCCTTTTTCTCTTTAGCATAGCAATGGGAAGGTTATCCTCAGAATCATCATTAGGAATGTGAATGGTAGGATTAGATGATTTTTCTAGATTATGGGATGGAGTTGATGTGGTGGGAGGGTTAATTAGATTGACTAATTTTGCTGGTGGGATTTCTGGAGGATTAGGAATGCTCCCTAATTACTGCTCAGAGGGATTTTCAAGGATTTCTTGAGGATTTTCAGCAGCTTGCTAAGGGATTTCAGCAACTTCTTGAGAAATTTCAGCTAATTGCTCAGGGTCAAAGGGTGGATTATTGAAAGGGGGTTTTGTCGAGCACAACCCCTCTAAATTAGTACCTGGACAAGACGGTGATGGGTGAGGGAAAGGAGTGGAAATTTTACCTATCTATAGTAATGTGACATATTATTTAGACACCCAAGTAAATAATATGGAATATTTAATAGTCGACCATGTCTCAAATGATTTAACAAGACAAAATCATGCTGATAGATTACCTGGTAGCGACCTTCACAAGTGAGATAATGTTTGATGAATTCAGCAACCATTGGCCATGGAGGCAGTAATGAGTGAAGTCGGACACCCTGACCTTTGGGCTCGACCTACTCTCCTGGCAGGAGAAAGTCCTGTTGTGCATTCAGAATGATATGCTTACGACTAAACCATCGAGTGCCAATGACTGGTAGACCTGAAACCTATGCTATGTCATGCTCTAAGACCGGAATTCAAACTCCCTGGACAGTAGAATAGCCATCCCATAGATTACGTGCAAATTCAAGGACTTGTTGTGGATCGAATCCCTGAAGCCTCTGAAAATATTCTACCCAGCCTGCCCGCTGAAAAATTTGACATACCTCTAGATGTAATTCAAGTAGAGCTATCGAGCCGGGCTCATGTCGAATAGCAAGTCCTCCCATAGTTAACCAGCTTTGGTAAAATGCACAGTCAAAAATCGAGTTACCGCACTTCACATAGAGTAAATTTTGCGAATGAGAACATGGAGTAATAGCACAAAGGCGGGGTGATAAGACGTGATAGTGGGTGTTGTGTAGGTAAATCCCCTCTGCGGAAAAAGGCGATCCCACTAGCCTAATTGAGGTCTAGCAACAATCAAACAACGCTAACACTGAACCCAACGCTTATATTCGTAGAAGGGTCGTCGCTTCCGTTATTTCTCTTTAGCTGGTCACTATCCTCATGATCTCCGTGAATAGACACCTACACATGCAAAGAACAAGACAAATACAAGCATAAAATCCGGGAAATGCAACTATGTATCAGTCAGAAAGGATACAACTCAAACATCATAATAAAGACACATGAGTGGAACCATAATGATAGTCGTCTATTATTATTGATAAAACAAAAGAGAATACAACCAATTTCTGACGTCAAATCCTCCTTTGGCTGGGTCCAGCCAGCAAGTCCCTCAAGCATTCACCCTTGAAGGTAGATATCCAAAGACAAAACTCTCTCTCACACAAGTTTACACAAGATGGAAACACTTCACAACCTTCCTTAAGAACTCTAGCAATCCCACACTTGTCACACCAGCTACCTATCAAGCTCACACACTATCAGCAACACTCCAAACACCATGAATTCCAAACTCAAAAACCCGCAGTTCATGACAATGGTGGAGGCTTAAATAGGAGAAGGAGTCTCCATGAATGGTGGGAGGATGAGCTTATCTCCAAGGAAGGTGGCTCAAATGACGAAACAAACATGCCAGAGAAGGGAGGGCGACATTTACAAGGCCAACAACTAGGTCTGAAGTCATCTGGAAGGCCGGTTGTTAGAACAAACTCGCCCAGAACGGATCATCGTGGGTAAATAACTACACTGGAGCGCTGACATCGCTGCTGAATAACAAAGAAAGTCATATCAGCGCGATCAGATATAAGTAATGGACGCGTTGTCACATGAAATCCGACCAGCGCGGGAATCACGTGTGCTTTCGCGCTGGCAGTGCATGAGGTCTGTTTGGAGCTCATCAGCGCGTTTATTTTTACAACAGTCGCGATGATAGAAGAAATTTGGCAAAGTGGGTCATTTGGCAACATTAGAGAGCATGAGCATGATTAATTTGGTCCCATGACACAGTAGGAAGACTGACAGGGAGACAGTGAAAAATTATTGTGTAACAGATGCCCCCTAAAGCATGAAGCCCGAGAGAGTGGGAGGGATGAAATGCTTTACAAAACTGGTGGAACTGGAACACCACCAAGAAGAACCTGCACGTAGGTACAACTGATAGCTCAAATACATGATGTACATGGTATGGGCGCAGCCATCCATAGCAGAGTACATAAAAATATGGATCCCAGGTATGGACGCAGCCATCCGATGAGGATCAACGAATGGACTCAGGCATGGTCGCAGCCATCCAGTGAATGAGTCATGTAGTGATTATAATAATCCACAAAATGCAGCCTAGATCCTGACATACAAAATCCAGGGTCTTGCGCTCGAACTCAACCCGAAAAAAGTACAAGTTCAAGCATGCGAATGCAGGAGTCGAAGTCGAACATGCGAGAACATCGTCTGATTACCAGTCAATGAAGAAAACTGTTAACAGACGCGAGAGGTACCACCAATAATGACAATGGTCCTCAAGATACTATAGGTACAATCCACGGCGTGCGAATCAGTGAGCCG
>APFE030228397.1:0-11592 GCA_000404065.3 Pinus taeda
TGGGGGCCTTACAAACCAATTGGTAGGTCTCCTTTACCAGGTATTATCAATAAATATTTACTCATTTAAAATTGTCCTTCCAATTGGTTTATCATTCTGGATACATTATTTTGCTGCTATTTGTTTTGGTTATTCTGTTACAAAATTATATATTACAAAGCAATGGAACACATAAAATATTGCATAAATATAAACAAAGAAAATGCATAAAACAAGAGAGACGCAAATATACGTGGTTCACCTAGTTTGGGCTACATCCTAGGAGAAACAACCAGTCCTTCTTTTATTATATTATCCAACAAACTGAAGAGATATAACCTACAACAGATCCACTGTAACACCCTCTTGGCTCTCAATCTCTTCTCTCTTCCTCACTCAGAATACAGATATACATAGACACAATACAATTGCCTCATATATAGTGAGGGGTTTCCTTTTAGTGAAAAAAACCCTAAACTAAACATAACTTCTACCATTAGATCATCCACCTAATGGACAACCCAGAGTGACTAGAAATTACTAGACTTTTACAAGGCAATTTTACATCTATTTTTAGCTTCAGGGGTGCTACCCTCGAACCCCCGCCGGGGGACCACTGGCCCTTGGAAGCCCTAGCAAGGGGGGATTAGCCCCAGCCAGGGGGGATTAGCCCCCCAGGACCATCATGGGGAGAACAAGACCTCCCGTGTGGAGGGATTTACAGTCTTCCTGGGGTATACATCTGGTTGAAACCTTTGAATACAGAAGATAATCAGGCTCCACACCCAACATGTTCTTTTCTTTTACTCCAGGTTTTCCATTTGTATTGCAAATCTAGAATGAAAGCAACCATAAAATGGTTGTTAGGGTCACTTGTCACTTAGTGACTTAAGTGAGGAATTTTGGTACACCTTATAGGAATTTTCACACTAACACACAACTATATTAAAATATGGTTCTAAATGATCACTAAGTCGCAACGACACACTCTTCTTCAACAATTCTTGACATCATCAAAGTAGTTGGTCTCTCACATGCAGGTACATGTAAACAAATATTTTTAAAGCCTACACATGAGTTTTTCTATCATATTGATATCAACATAAGTCCATTGGAATTATTGTTATACTTGAAAGAGTTTTTAATTTTTTTAAGTAGAGTATGATAGGGAAAAACGAAATAAAAAATGAAAAGAGAATAAAATAAAAGGAAAATAATAAAATATTAGGTGAAATCCTCTTTTGAGGCATCTAATATTGGCTCATTGATCGAAATCCTCCTTGAGGTTTTTAGTAGGTTGGAAAGAATAAAAATAAATGAAAATGTCCTAGGTGAAAAACCTCCTTTAAGGCACCTAGGCAAACCTAAAACCTCATTAAGGAAACTAGTAGACATAAGAATAAAATAAAAGAATGAAAAATGAAAATGAAAAAATTGTTTGCTCCATTTAAGTCTCTATGATGAATGTAGGTTCTCTCCAACCTTTACAAACAACAGGAACAATTTCGCACCAAAGGAAAAAAATTGATCAAATTTGTTCAAAGGAAGTCAAACTTGGGCTTTCACCCCCTTTTCCCATATGCTCCAATGTACCAAGTCCAAGTCAATCCATCACACACATCCATTTCCATGAAATTTCCCATCATTCCCAAGCCTTTCCCACTCATTTTACTCACTGTCTTGAAGTGCTACAAGAAAGTTTTCTTTTTCTATAGGACTCTCAAAATACACAACGCATAAATTGTTTTGACTATATGTCAAAAACCATGCATTATTTTTATTATTTGTTTAGTGAAGATATGTATAATTATTATGGAAACATGCTCAATAAATTAAGAAATTTCTAGTGCATACCTTTTGAGAAATTGGCCTCCATCTCCTATAGTCATTTGGTATTTTTCTTGTGACTTGTGTATCCATTGGGAAATAGCTTTTATGGAGACGTATATAAGGATGATGGAAACATGCTCAAAAAATTTCAGGTAGATATAATATATTGTTTGAGAGATATTGGCCAAAAAATATTTGGTACAAGACTGACACGAAGTGATATATGATTGACACAAAGTGCTATAACAAGTTGTTGAGCATGGGAAAGGGAGGAAGATTTTATTTTTTTTCCATATGGGAGAAAGATAAGGATTATATATAATCCCTTGATATCCATCAAATCCATCGGCCTTTTTCTTTTCTCCACTTTCCCACTAAACATCCACAAAATCTTACCCTCCAGCTCTATTTTTACCCATTAAAATCACTAAAAGGTTTTACAATTACCATTGGAAATTTTCACATGAATTATAAATATTTTGGAAGGAAATAATCAGAGAAAATTATAAACATGAGGGGTCTATGTGGCCTTTATAGTAGGACACACAGTGTTGTAGTAACGTGCATAAACCCTAAAGGATTTGTTGTAGCAGCTGCAACACCCTGCAAAATTTTGGCCCGCATCCAATTTTAGAGCCTCATTTGAGAGTTTTACTTGATCACTTCTTGCCCTCTAGTTCACTTCGTGAGCTTGTGTGAGTCTTCAAACCCACCTTGCTTGATCTTTTCACTGAAATCTTTTGCATGTTAATGTCAATGTCATGCTTGCGACCATGTTCTGATCATACTCAAGCTCTTTGTTTCATGTGTACATGTTGTGTTCACTATGTGAACATCTATCATGCTCACATAGGGAGTCATATTCACTGCCACGCAAGCATCGTGGTGGTCGTCGAATGATCAAACACAAGTTTCATACTTGTACCTCACACCATCGGTAGTCATGTTGAGCATATGTCTTTGGATGGTTTGAGTCATATCGTCATCAAGTCATGTAAGTGTGTGTTTGCAAGATCACGTATGAACCTTTTCACTTTATCACACAATCATTTTGTTGAACTTTTGATGACCATATTCCCCTTTGATAGCTGGGCCATCACCCTGTCATTGATTCAATCGAATGTCACCAAGAACAACGCAGGACCACCAAGCAACCCATTTCAAGCGATGCTACCTACATGTTGATCAATCAACCTTCATGCTGGTCAATTAGAGAGTTTGACCCGGGAATCACCACGGGACTAAATCCCCTCAAAAATTGCATAGAGGATGCATACTTTTCCCACTCCACTAACTGAGAAAATTGTGTAGATAGATTGGATAGACACCCAGTGCCCATCCATGTCTCCCTCATAAAATTGTTTAATTTTTCCAACAAACCCTCCAGTGGATCGACCGAAAACTCACCTGGAAAACTGTGTAGTTTTCTTCAACAAGCCATTTCCTGCACAATATTCCACTCAACCCAGAAACTATGCAAAGGTGATTAGCACAAAAAACTCTAAGCATCACCACTATTTTTCCTACCAGAAGCTCCCGGCAGCTGACTGCCAATTCCCTACCGGAATTGTATAGTTTTTGTTGCCAAGCTCCAGTAATTGCCTACCAGTTCCCTCCAAAAAATTGCGTAGTTTTTCTACCAAGATCCCAGACGCTGAATGCAAGTTCCCTATATTTTACTGTTAGTTCCCTCCAGGAAATATGCAGTTTTGGCTACCAAGCTCCCACTGTCCTCTCTTTCAATAAATTTGGCAGATTTTTCCTACCTAACCCTCCCGCAGCCCTGATCGCTCCTCTAAAGAACTATGTAGTTTTTTCGTCAAGCTGAGCTACACCCTGCAGACAGTCACTGTCAATTTGGATTGCTCATCTCCATCACCTAGTGACCACTACGTAGTTTTCACTAGTAGTGCCTCAAACTTGCATCCCAACTCGCAACCTTGTCTCCTCTCCTGATCACATGCATTCAAAATGATCGTGCATCATGGTAGACTGGGAGGTTTATGGATTTGGTGTTCTCTCATCATGGTGACTGTAGATACTGGTACACAAACAAACATGGCATGACACGGATGAGATGAATAGAGGGAGTACATTCAGAAGGACACATTTGCCAATGGATGAAAAAAGGATGCATACAAAGAGATGTTCTCACAAACGTATGATCATCCAATGATGTCCTCACAGAAGGACAAATGACAAAACATGCAAGATTTCTTCAAGGATGGATAGATGGATGAACATGCACTTTTCACAAATAAAAGAACCTGTCAAGATTACCAACATACAAGAAAGGAGCAATTTGTGAATGCGACATCAATAGAATCCAATGACCATCGAAGACTCTGTGCACTTTGCCATGTGGAGGTGAAGCTATGACACACCATGAGGACATCCATGACCCAAAAACACGAATGTACCAACACTATCATGACGAGTCTTTACATGAGTCATGTCATTCACATCTCTACTACGGGCCATACTGTCAATCAATGTAATGTAATGTGGATGTCCAAGAGAAACACTTGTTGTATGAAGAGTCATGTAAAGTCATGAATTCATGGAAGTCAAATAGTCATGAGGGTAGTTGAATAGCCACAATGGTCAGTTTCACCCTTTGCTATAAATACCCCCTCATTTGTACATGAAAATGAATTTTTCATGTCAGCTCCTCCCACATAGCCTTAAGAGTCTATAACCTTTTCTTTGAGAGGAAAGTAGTGGCTCCAATGCACCGACCACGAGGTTAGTGAAGTATGGTGTAACGATGTGTCTTGGAACATTCTCTTGATTCAGAAGCCTACTAACAGGCCAACATGTTTTCACACATGCATTGTAATTGTTGTAAGACTGATCTTGAACACTTGTGATGCATGTTTCTTTCACCCGTCTTTAATACTTGAAATCATTCAATTGTTGTAATAAATATATATTGATGAAAATGTGTTGTATGAGCCGTTAGCACTGTCCTACCCATGTTGGTTGCCTCCCAGGACATTATACAGAGCCTTCACGTAAACTTTCTATAACAATCGTTTCACCTGCACAGGCTCATCCACTGAGTGGTGTGTGTGTTATCTTATCTTGTGTGTTGTGACAACCTCATCTCTGTGGATTGCTCTCCGAAAGCTTGGCATGCCTTGTTGTGTTGTGTGTTCCAAATAGAGTTGGGTTTCCTCCCAACCGACTTGGGACTCACTCCCACCCTCTCCCTCTACAGTGGAAGAACCATTGACACAATAACAATAGGAACCACTAGGCACACAAAGCTCACTACTCCAAGAAAAGGCATACCATTCTCTTATGTTAACAATCAAGAGTAGAGGAAAATATTTAAGATAATGGGAACCAAGCCACCTTACTAGATGTGACTCCCACACCAAATGGTGTGAGGTCTAGTTGGGACTTCATACCAAGGTGATCCCCAGAATGTTAGCCGGTCCAACACCATCAAAATTAATGGTCCTAGAATGAGGGAAACTAGTTGTATATGGTTGAACATCCTCTCACGATCACTCACCAACCATCTAGTCAAGGAATTAACTCGCACTCCCTCTCATCTACGTGTGACTTTGTAGCTGGCTACTTCTCACCTCCCAGGACTGAAAAAGAAATTGCCAATCATCACCTTCGCTCCATTTGTCCCATTACTTGCTAGTTCAGAAAGGTAGTAAAATTGATTCCAGGCATACAGCATCTTCCATACACATCAAGGAAGCCAATGACCACTACGATAGGTGTTGTTGTATCATTAGCAGAAGAATAAGTTATTACCACACTTGAAGGTCTGGCAGAATCTATTCAAGACAGAGAGGAACCTATGGTCTTTTGACAAGGGGAACGATAGACACTTTTGATCTTGGGATCGGACTCAAGTACACGAGGTAGAGGGGAAGGCAGTAGAAGAGGTGGACGCGTAGGCAAACCAACAGACTTAGAGCCAGAACCACCAGATTCTGAAGCAGAGGAGGAAGAAGAAGAAGAGGAAGAGATGGATGACCCAAATCTAGGATGGATAACTTAACAACCATTGGCTCTCCTAGGTTCTTTTCAGAATATGGTGAAGCGAGCAGAGAGAATGAACATGAAGTTCAACCCTAACAGCACAATGAAAGGAGAAGACCATTTGGACAACTTCTACTTGGAGCTGTAGACCCTCGAGGTACCGCATGACGATGTAGCGTGTAGATTTTTTCCATGTACCTTAGATGGTCACATAGCTACATGGTATCGCAACCTTCCATCCAACTCCATACACAACGGGGGTACATTCAAACGTATTTTTCTTGAAAAGTTTGTTGATGACAAGACCCTAGCCATGTTACTCAAAGAATTGTGAAGGCTGAAGATGGAGGGGATAGAAAAGGTAGAAGACTTCAATCAGATTTTTACACTCATATTGAAAAAATTTGCAGTAGAAACCAAGCCTCATGATGCCATCACTATTGATTACTACATGTTTGCACTGCCAACTAGCATTGCATAGTTCTTTAAGCGAGCTATGATACCAACACTATTGGAAAACTACGAAAATGGTATTGTTGTTGAGAAAGACCTACATGTGATTGGAGACATCAAGGTTGATGAACCAACAAAGGATTTCAAAGACCCAAGCAGAAAGTACGAGCCAATGGTGAGAAAAGGTAGAGATAAGGAATAAAATGATATCAAAACCCTCAATTGCCTCGTAAAGAACTTGACAACATAGTTTTCCGAGCTTAAACAATGGAAAAAAGGCACATATCCAAGAAGCGATCCACCCAAACAGATAAAAGGAAGTGTGTCATCAAGTAGAAACTCGTTCACTTTGAAAACTGCATAGAGCTCTGTGTTCCACCTTGATGATTGTGCAAATTATTAGTTCTATTCATGCAACGAAGGACATCACCTCGAGAACTCTTGTTCGAACTGGAAGCAAGTCACAAGTTCTGTATGAAGTCATAAATTCGATGAAGAAAACGATATGTAGGAGCAACTGGAAGACACAGATAATGACGAAGGTATTTCACGTGGTTCATATACCAATAGGAGTCATAATTTCTGAATCACTGAGATCAAAACTGTAATATGTACATACATTTGCTTTTTGAAAAGGTTTTCCATATTTAAAAACTGAAAAAAAAAAAAAAATGTAAAGAGGGTATGTCCTAAAAAAAAAAAAAAGGACAAAAAAAATAAAAATGTCAAAAAAGATGAAAAATGAACCCCAAGAAAGAAGAAGACCATGAAAGTGTGCAAGTCAAAATTCCACTACTATTTACATTTGATGCAAAATAAGAGATTGTGTGTAGCTTGTTACCTTCACCACAATCCATGGATAGTCAAAATGTTTAAACTTGGCTATTTCATATTTTCAATTTTATTCTTAGAGATAGAGAATAAAATCTAACCAAAGAGTGTAGTCTTGGCAGATAAGTAGACACATAGAGTAAATAAAAGGAGCTCAACTATTTAAACTGAGCCCTTGGATGTAACAAGGTTAGACTTAGTTAGAATGCCATTGTAAAAAAGAAAAATGTTTTGATAAGGGTTTGTCAGGTTAAATGCAACCTAATAAAGAGAAGTAAAAATGGTATGATGAGTAGGTGGGTAAGTCAAAGAATGGTTGCAGAATTGTGATGACTGTTAGATAAAAGCATGTTGATCACCTTCATCATCAAATTTCCAAGTATGTATAATAATTGGGTATGTATCAAATCCACAAACTCAAATCGATTAACCTCCCTCACTCATTACACTTTTCACTTAACTAATTTCTAAGAAAAATTCTTAAGTACCTAACATCTTAAGTCAAAGGGCTCAGAGCACTTCTCTGACTTCTGGAGGGACTGGACCCTCGACCCAATGACTTACAAGTCATAAGTACTAAAAATTCCCTCTTAAACATTCGCCCCCTTCAAATCACTCATTTTCAAAAACAAATCCCTTTTCCTAAGGTAAAACACCATTTTTCGTAAGGAAAATCCATTACACCCAAGTAAACCCCTTTTTCCAAAAAAACCCACAAAAGTAACAACAAGCGTAAGTTATAATGTGTTTATATAAAGCCAATGAATTATAAATGTACATTACACTTACGCTAAAACATTCTCCGCCTTCGTTCATATTAACTGGTAACTTTATTTATATTAACTCCCAAGAAAATTACCCTTTCCCCTATGTATTTATTAAAAACCCTTAATATTAATATCCCATCCCAAAGTTTGAAACATAAACTTTATTAATATCATGACTAATTAATGGGAACTAATTATTTGATCAATGACTAATTAAGAACCAAAACCCTCCACCGAATAAAATGAATTAATTAACCGATTTGTTGTTAATTAATAATTGACCTCCACCAATGAAATCAACTTCGATGCCCTTAATCCACCATAAACCCTCATTAAAATTAATCCCTTCGTTGTTAAACCCCGTCGAGCCCCTCCATTAAACCTTGTGACAAGGCTCCGCCCCACTCACCGTATAATCAGGCCCTATTTGATCCGACGGTTGATGATCATATCGGGCAGCCTCCGATGGTGGGTGGTTTCACTTTTCACCCCGCTGCTATGTGGTGCATGATGAGTGGCATCGAGTGGCCTCCCCCCAATACCACCAAGTGCCCAAAAGCTGTGCGAAACAAACTGTTTACTTCATACATGATACGTGACAAACTGTCTACTGTTCAGTTCACGCCATATTTTCAAAATTTTGCCCATTAAAATTCAAACCCCATGAACCCGAGTTTTCTTGCCCTTCGTCCATTCCACTGTGTAAACTTATGAAACAATTCTACTCCACCTGAAGCCTCTACTAACCAATTGAAGCATGGTTAACCTCCTGAAATCACTTTGGATTCACTCCATAGACCTGTAAAGCTCGATAAACGCATTAATGACCCTCTCTATCAACCCAATGTTTTCCAAATAGTTTGTTTTATTCTACAGGCAATTAGAAGACCATAATAGTCTTAATAATAGTCATAAGACCTATTTACTCTGAGATTGTTTTCAAATATATTCAAACATAGATGGAAAATAAAACATACAGTTAAAAGACAAGCAGAGGAAACATGAAAATAAATGATTTAGTGTTGAAATAGACAATAAAAACCTAAAATATATAGTGAAGATAAAAGTACACAGTAAAGAAAAGTAAAATTGTATCAAGGTTAAAAGAGTATCAGATTGAAGACCAAGTCATGTAAAGTAGCTAGCATGAAAACAAACATTAGGGAAGACAATTACAAAGCACACAGATTCATGTGAAAGTGAAGGCAGATGAAAAAAAAATGCTAAAAGTAAAGCACTAAAAGTAAACTTGGATGTAGTAAGGGTTAAATAAAGATTAAAACAATTTCACCAGCAACAATGAAGTTTATCCAAAGTAAAAGTGAAAAATAGTTAAAAGAAATTTAAGGTTAAAAGATGAAATTAGAGCAGAAATGGTACATTCTTCAAAAATTTCCTATTTAACTCCTACTTTTGCAGAAACTATTGTGGCCAATCCATGAAGTATTTTTAGAAATGGGAGAAGGTTTGTGTTCCTAATATAACAATCTACAAAAACATATCTCAAATTCTATAGAGGTATTACCAAATGTGAGATAAGTGCATGTCTTCACAGCCTATTTGTCAGTTTGTGCAAAGTCCTGTTTTTGACATTGTTGTGTAGAGAATATTGTGAAAATATGGAGCTGAATTTTGGGAAACTGAGAGATGTTTATCTCAAAGACATACGTATTTACAATAACATCTTTCACTTTTAACATATCTATCTCAGATTGAGTTATACAAAGGTACCATTGGACCCTACGTTTGCATAATTTCTGGGGCATAATGCACAAAGGAAGGAAGCAGTTAGTGACTGGGATGCCTCATCATCACTTAAGAGTTGCTATTAAATTTGAATTTCTCTTCTTTGTCACCATAAATCCATAAAAATAGTTCCAAATAGATTCATTAGTTTTGAGTGCCCTATATTTAAGTTCTATTAATGTAAAATAGTTTGAGATATTTGTAAAACCAATCTTGATATTTCTTCAAGATATTTCGGTTTAGAATTAGTATAAATACTTTTTCATTTGACGTACTTTGGGTGGAGTAAAATAAATTCCTATAGACATATTATTTTTGAGACAAGGAGCTTTTGTACTCAAGACTGGACTGGGTTTACTGGAAATGAAATAAAGTTGAGGACATTTCACTAGATTCTCATGCACAATTGGAGCAAATAAGTATCATTTTCTCATGTCTAAATACTATATTCTCTTTATGTTATGAAAAATTCATGTGTGTTTCCTATAAAATATTAAAATCAAACAAGGAATTATATCATCAGAATTACCTTAAGTGCTCTATGTTTTAGTTGTTTGCTTTGTTTATGTTTTCTACTAAGCTGCTTTGGTCTAGGTATTCTTGGCTGCACCTTTACTTCTGTGGTTTATCCCCACTTTAGCCCATAGTACAGGATTCTTCATTACCCTTTGCTACTGGCCATCCTTCCTTTCTTCATCTTAATCTCGGTTAAGGATTCTTGATTTCCCTTGGCGCTCATTAGTACTTTCATTCATTTGAACCTACAAATTTGCTCTTGTTGTGATAGCCTACCTTGTTGACTCTAACCGTAATGATAGATCAAATCCAGTTAATCCTTTATTGATTGACTCCATAGCCCCATGGCCTAAATACTTGCTCTGGCCATCTATTTATTAATTCCACCACCCAATCAAAAGAAACATCATGAGCACTAATAACTAGCCTGGAATATGCGCTAAACAAAGCTAAATCATAAAGAGAGAGCCATCTCTAGACTTAGGTTGGCTAGAACCCGAGTCCAAAAGATTGGTTTGTGGTTACCTCAGGAATTTCTTTCTTTAACCTTGACAATGTTATAATTGATAGGATAGTGGCAACTCTGCTGGGGAGAGCTAACATTTTCTTGAGAATTGTTTTACAGGTTTAGATTTGATCTATGATGGTGGACAGTGATCAGACACACAAAGGTTAAAATCATCCAACTTTCAACTTCAAATTAATTTCACAATCAAGACTCCACTAGAGAAATGAACCTGAAAGAACTTTGTGAAAAGATCAGGCTTTTAACTTGGATTGTTATCCAAGACATTATGTTCTTTCTCATTGATAAAGTTTTTCAATGTCTATTGTATTTTAGAGAAGACTTTAGATCAATTTTTTATTATTTTCATTTAAAAGTTTTAGATATAAAGTCTCCTTACACATTTGAGCAACAATCTTCTGAATTTAATGATGATCATATTCCAATCAAAGAAACTGAAACAATCAAGACTAATCACACAATTCCTGTACATGTTCCTATACCCTATAATGTTTATTATAGATATAAGCCCCTCATGTTACTTGCTACACTCCATGCTTTCCCTAAAATCTATTATAAGAACCTCCCTAGGGTTGATGGAGAGAATGGCATCACTGCCCAAAAACAATTCAAGCTTTTGAAAATTACCGTGACTTATTTGAAGTAGATGAAGAGGATGTCAGTATTAGGTTTTTTTCTCTTTCTTTGCAAGACAAAGTCAAGAGTTGGTTCAAAACCATGCCTGAGGCAAGCATCTCCAATCTCGAGCCGTTTCTCAAATTCTTCCTTGATAAATAGATAATCAAAGTTAATCTATTTGTGATCATAGAACAATATAATCAGTTAAAAAGACGTCCAGATGAAACAATACAACAATTTTTAGATAGATTTAATCAAATCTATTATTTAATGCCATCAAATATAAGGCCTCACCCTGGTTCAGCTCTTTTGCATTACCCA